>PVHP010048029.1:0-12678 GCA_004024765.1 Zapus hudsonius | reverse complement strand
CACCACGACTCAGGGAACTATGCGGAAGAGGGGGCGGAAAGATTGTAAGAGCCGTGGTGGGGGAGATTATCCAGAGGCATGGCCAGGAGAACCTGGCTGAATACTAGGCTATCCATGGTCCCCTGTCACAAGGACTGATCCAGACGACCCATGGAGGAGGTTATCCAGTGGAGGGGGGAGGGGAGGGCAGTGGGGAATTTGGGATAACAACTCATTGTTTGCCCACTAAATGTTGTAACTCATTATGGACAATAAATTAGAAAAAAAAAAAAGAATCATTACTATATGTCAGGTTAATTAAGGCCTAATGTTAAGCTAACAACATTGGTTGTCACATGTTTTCTTTTTCAAAACCAGATTGATATTAGAACTCAGCTGTTCTAATTCAATAATGTCCAGACTCTACTTTATTGTGGATAATCACAGAGTTTCCATCTAAGATATTATTTCAACAATTGTCTTATTTTGTGTATTTAAACTAACTCTTTAAGACGTATTCCCTACTCCAGGGTACAAGTTCAGACATCTGAGGAAAACTCTTTCAGCCTCTACACTTTGAGTTTCCAAACCTTCCTAAATAATTGGTATGTTATCAAACATAGATACTGTCTTTCTAGACTGCTCTGGATCTGGTGACTTCCAGGTTAGATCTCTATATTTGGACTTATTGCTAAAAATGCTTTCAAAACTATGTTTTGTCTATAGTAACAATCATAAGATATTATAACACTTGTGCTCTTATTAAGATAAAATGCTGTACATATCTCTTCTTAATAACTCTATTAATATATGTCTTAGGCTTTGCAAGCCATACAGGAAACATTTCAGACCATATCAGATGCTACGATGCCATTCAGTAAATATTTCTGGGGATGGATCTGAGTTTCCACGGTGGACAGCAACCTAACAGTGAACCACTCTCCACTGGACACCCTATATGGAACACTCCCCACATCTGGGGGAGTCACCCTACCTCCTGCCTCACAATGTGAGACAGGACAAAATCTTGGCAATGTGTAATATGGCTAATGGGTCTCTCTCTTTTGGGCCTTAGCTAGGGACCCTCCTCTCTCTGAGGAATACCCCCAGTTGCCTTAACTTCATGTCCTATTCAGCAGGAAAAAGACCAGAGAGAGATTTCTTCATCCCCATTTCCCAACAGCAATTGGGGTAGCCTCAAGAGAGGGGGAAGTTATACAAGTTTAGGAGTGAGACCCCACAAAGGTTACCAAGGACCTGGGAGAGGATTTGGCTGTGTCTTTCCCATTGAAGAGACCTGCCCCACATGAATAATTGCTTGCGGATGATACCCGCAAAGCAAGACATTTGTGCTTCTTTACAGGAATGTGGGGACTCTTGAGGATACAAGCTGCCTCCCATGTCTTCTAAACGTCTAGAGTGCAGTAATCTTTACAACCAACAGGACTTGAAGCAGCTACTCCCAAATCTATGCATCCAAAACAATGCCCTGCCCCCACAGAAGCCACTGCTGCAGCTAAATGGCACCCTGCCCCCACAGGCCATCACCCCCACTCTGCTGAGAAGGACAAGAAACAGCTACCCTGGCCTTTGCCCTGAGACTTGGTATTGTTGGAGCAGAGATGGACATTAACAGAGTCTAGTCAAAACTCCCTTCAAGTAACTGTTAAAACCTTTGTTTGGAGTGGTCCTCCAAAATAGACAATGACTAAATGTGTTGTTATTTCTTGGAGATAAAAATTATTATATTATGTTTTATGTTATTTCTTGGGGTGAGAAAGTATTATACTATGTTCTATGTTATTCCTTAGGGGCTAAAAATATTATACTATATGTTATATTATTTCTTAAGGTGGGGGACTAAAGAAATATTGTGCTTTTATATTATACTTTTATTAATCATACAGGAGTCATTAAGGACTCCCTTAAACCAACAATAGGGGCTCAGAAAGTAGGATAAAGCCTCCTCAATCTTGGTATATACAGTCTCCATGGCTAGGCTAATTGCTTTTAAGTCAATGAGATACAGCTCATGGCATTGAGGGTCCAGATATTGTTGCCCAACAGTAATTTTCTCTCAGGATATGAGGGGCCCACTTTGAAGTCTCGCTCCTTGTTCTGTGGTCTGAGGGGTTCTGTTTGGAGCTAAACTCCCCCACAATTATGACAAGTATGAGGTAGTCCCAGAGTGTGTGGCCAAACTCTCCTGCTTACAAGCAAACAGAAAAGAGTGAGATGTAGGGACCCAGCCTGGCTGTATATCTGAGGGCTAAATTTTAATATGCATCTGGATGAGAGCCCAGAGCATGGTAGCTCATGCCTTTGTTCCTAGCACACAAGTGACCCCAGGAGACAGGGGGGATGGCTGACAGCCCTAAATCCTGTTTATAAGTGCTAATAGGTTTTACTCCTGCTGGCTGAGATTCCATAGTTGTGTTCCTTTTACTGAGCCCCCTTTGTGTAAGAGATAAGGCAATGCCTAGATTTTATATAAGGTTGGATGCTAAAATAAAGTCTTGAGATCTGCTTGGACACTTCACCCAGCTGCGAGTGTATATGGGGCTCTGGCTGTGCGCTCACCTTTCCTTGATTGAGCCAGGTCTCCTGCTGGCCAGAGAGACTGAGGCTCATTTAGCAGGGGGCCAGGGACCTGTGCTGTAACCGACATCTGGAGAAGTAACCGACTCTTCACTTTCCAATGACTTTTGTGAATCATGAAAAATATAAGAATGGACTAACATTTTATTAAAGAGCTGTCCTCAATAAAGTGGCAGTATCCAAGATTGGAATTTCATTTACCATACTGTCTGAAGAAGAAAGAAAAAAGACTCACATAAGAAAGGTGCTTAGGGGCTGTAAAGATGGCTTAGCAGTTAAAGTCACTTGCTTGCAAAACCTGAAAATCTGGGTTTGATTTCCCAATTCTCAAGTAATGCCAGATGCACAAAGCAGCACGTGTGTCTGGATTTCCTTTTCAGTTCCATAAGGTCCTGGCATGCCCATTCTCACTCTGTCTCTCCTCTTGCAAATACATTAATAATTCTTTTAAAATTTTAAAAAAGAAAGGAGCTTAGCATTCATCTTTCTGCCTGGTTCTCAAATGAAATCACAACTTGTTTGGATTGTAGTCCAGCAAATGTTATCCTTTTGTTCCTGAAAGTAAGTCTAAACATGAATAAGTAATCATTTCTCCGTTCTCCAGGCTTAGTTTTCCATCTTTAACTAGATTGAAAGCCTTGCCCTATGGGTCTCAGCAAAAAAGGAAGTTAGTTAGCTGTATTTAAAGGGCCTGTGGGAGAGCTTTACATAAATTGGATACAACTATGAGCACTATAATTATGTAGATTTCTTCCCAGATGCCATTAATGGGGATCCTTGATGTAGTATTAGACAGAGAGTAAAGAATATCATTATAGCAATAAAATCCAAGACCTTCTAAGAGAGCTTGAAAAAATATTATCTGTGTTTTATGCCAACTCCTTCTACTAAAGAAAAAAATCCTATGTAGGATAAACTATCAGGAGATAAGCAAAAAAGGAACTAAGCTTTCAAGCAAATCACCTCAATTATCTCATTATGTCATCCATTTTAGTAGAATTCTTTAGTAGAATTCTTTAGTAGGAATTCTTTCAAAACCTTACTAGGTAACCCCCAGGCCACTATGCTCAAGTCACTATTATAGTCATACTAAGTGCCATTTACTTTGGGCTAAAATTATTACACTGGAATACAGAATACATCAAGGATCCTCTTTTTCTTTTTCTTTCTTTTTTTTTTGGTAGTGGTTCTTTTCTTGGGTCCTGGGGAATTGAACCCAGGGCCTTAGGCACTGGAGGCAAGTGCCTTAACCGCTGAGCCATCTCTCCAGCCCCAGGATCCTCTTTTTCATGAGGTCTCACCATCATTTAGTAGTGTGTCTGCCACAGAGCTTTTTGTGTACCAGAATTTCTTTGTTTATGCTTATATAACTGGGTACTGCAGAGGGTCATCTTATTTCTTTAGAAACTGTTACCTGATTTATTGATCCTGAGGTTGCTACCATATATTATATTCACTTGTGTGTTATATTTCATGTTAAGACTCAAAGCTTTCTTCATCATGTTTACCCTGATTTTGACTTATGAAGCTAGTTCTATGGAACTGGCCACAGCAACAGGTCACAGTATAGTATCCACAGAAACATTTATTATGAACATCTCTGTTGTGTTTCTGATCATTTTTCAGGTCTGCTTGTGAATCACAGAGCCATTATGAATTTGTTCTTATGACATCAGTGCCACAATATTTCTGAATATGGCTATATAGTGTTGCAGCATAAGAAATTTGGGGCTTTGGCTTGTATCACAGTTATCTTCCTTGCCTTTTATATGCTAGTCCATACTTTCATTTAAGTTACAATGAAATATCTGCACATTAAAATGGAGATCTTTGATCTGTTTTAAGTAAAAAGTAAAATGAAAACAAAACCCTAAAGCAGCCTAATGAAAATGGGGTTCATATTTGAAATTCTTAAAAGAAAACATAAAAATGAGCAACAGATGAAAAAAATTCATCAATCATTAGGGAATCATCCACCCTGAAGTTCTGCAGATTCCAATTAAAATTTCTATCCTACTCATGTATCTCATCATATGCTGACAGTAAATTCTGTCTCCAATAATATACTCAAACTAAAATTTTTTTTCTACAAATATAAATAAAGTGAATGAAGTACATTTTAAGGATACAAAAAAATCTTTGTCAAATAGTGATGCTAGTTCTGGGATACTTGGAGACTGCTTTAAAGAACACATATAATAGAGGGTTTCTGAAGACACAGGAACATACAAGGTTGACAGGTGACTCATCACCTGAGATTGCCTTCTGTATGAACTTCCAGATTCTTAAGCAAAAGAGGTTATAGCCCCTAATATTCAATTAAATGACACACATACACACACAAACATCCCACTTCTGCCCCCCCTCCCCGTACACCTCCCACATGATATTAGACACCTGTTTGGCCACATTTTTCTTCTTTCCAATAAATATTCTCATTAAATATTTCTGCCTCCAGAATAAGATGGCATATCCCAGTTGTCATAGAAACCAGAATTTGATCAAAACCTTCTCTCATTAGTATTAGCTTTCTAAGGGAACCAGTGCACTTATGCACTTCACACATAAGTCTTCATTTTACTGGAGCCTTGGGTTTTGGTTTGAATGCTCACTTACATTTAGAGAAAATGACATCACCTATACACACAAACAGAAAATACAAGTTTACTTGCAATGTTGTCAAGAATTTGGCAAAAGGAAATTCTCAATATGATTCTTCCTTGCCTATATCATTCTAATTTATAGAAATGATTAAACCAAAGACAGAAAATATGCACCTATAGATTTAGCTTTGAGCCCAAATTACCAGAATTGTAAGGTAAGTCTGTCTCCTGGGATACCAGTTCCTCTTCTGCTGCCTGGGCTCCTGTGGATGGCCTATTCTGATTCCCAGCATGAAATTTCCAGGAGAAATGCTAATCACAGTACCATAACTATATTCAGAAATATACAAATCTTGAGATCAGTAATCTCATATCCAGTCCAATGAATGAATGAATGAATGAATAAAATGTCAAGAGACAATACCTAAATCTTTTCATAGAATGGGCTTTGCAGGCAAAGGAATCTTTTATACAAGGAATTTGGAAGACCTCAAGGTTAATTAAGAAACTTGATTTTACTGTTAGACAATAACTCATACTGCAATTCCTGTCACAAACTACCTTTCAGACTTCCAAACCACAAGAGATAAATGTGAATTTATTCATTGGGGAGCCTGTAGATTATTGACCATTCTAAAATGACCAGGAAAGCTTCAAAGGTATGAAGGCTAAAACATGTGGATGTTGAAGGGGGGGGAATAATCAGAAATTCGTTTTGACAGGGCCAAAAACACTTAATCCTGCATTCAGACAGATGTGTGTTTGATGGGTTATGAGGATAAAACAGTTATGAAGAATACAACTACCACAAAGTACACTGCGCTCTAGGGTAATAAAGAGACAAAACTAACCATGTCATATTTGGGAATCTGTCCTCTGCTTACATTGAAAATATGTCACTAGTGAATAATGTTCTTGGAACTAGTTCATTTACATTAAAATATTTAAAATAATTTTAAACTGTTGTAGTCAACTTTCTTGTTGCTGCACAGAAAAGAACCTGACCAAAAACAGCTTGTGGAAGGAAAGGGTTTATTTTGGCTTACAGACTTGAGAGGAATCTCCATGATGGCAGGGAAAATGACTAAATGAGCAGAGGGTGGACATCACCTCTGCCACAGCATGTCAAATAACTGCAGGAAGGTGTGTCAAAAACTGGCAAGGGGAAACCAGTCATAACCTCCATAAGCCTGCCTCCAACAAAACACCTCCAACATGGTTCCAATTCCAAAACTGCCATAATCTGAGGATCAAGCATTCAGAGCACATTATGTTTATGGGGGACACCCTAATCAAAATACTATAATAATTCAGCATGCTAGTGAAGATTGCGTGAATGTATCATTGGGATACACAAACAAGCATACAGAGGTTCTCTTACACATAGTCCCTCACAGAAGCACTTCCTGTTATCAGCTAAGAGGCTAGCTTATGTGGCCAGTCACAAGTCAGTAACATGGAGATACCAAGCTCTCAGGAAGAGGAGGAGATGTAATTCTGTTTCGCAGTGTTTCTCTGGTTTCAAACACATACACTAACCATTTCTTTTTTTACCTACTAATGTGGTCCTACTGAACACAAACTTGGCAAGTTATACAGAAAATAAGCACTCATTGTGTTTTACTGAGCCAACTCTAGCATTTCAATGGATGTGTGGTTTATAGCACAAACCCTCTATAGGCTCCATCGAAGGGCCATATAGTATTAGATATATAGCTCTTTGCAAACTACATGAATGGGTGATGTCATAGGTTCTAAGAGCAGAGGAAATGTTAACAGGGTTCAATGGCCCCAGTCTATTTTCAGGAATGGCATGCTCTACATAGCAAACTATGATCTTTAACTGGGACTCTGAAACATCAGTCACCTTATCAATATCCTAAGGATCCCATTTAAAACCCTCCTTCTAACTAGTAAGGAGAGTCTACTAAAGTGCTGCCTGCTAAGTACAGCTGTCTACAGACATTGAAAGGAAAACAAAACCAAGGACAGTGAAGAAACCAGGTGCAAGGGTTTCAGGGAACATTTGCCTGATCCTGGGACTTTCCATCATGATCAGGTGAAACAGGGTTATCCTATATGTCTGTGTGTGCAGATCTTAAGGTTTGAGTATGAAATGTCTTAAGCAGTCTCAAATATTGAAGCCTTCAACACAGTTGGTATGATTTGGGGAGGTAGTGGAAATTTGAGGAGATGAAGACTAGTTGGTAGAACTAGGTCACTGTGGGAAGGCACATACAAATGGAAAGGTATTTTCTCCTTTGTTTCTTCCTGAAAGGTCTCTCTGCTTCATACCTACAATGAGGTGAGTAGAATCTGTCATATGGTTTCACCTCCATAGTATTGGACTTGCCTCAGATCCATGACAACAATGGTTGGTGCTGGACGAACTTTTCCTGGGGAGAAAGAAACAAGCATCTACTTACCACAAGAGGGCACCAATGACCAACTGAAGTAATGATTCCACCCAAGTCTAGCTAGATGAACTCATGATTCTACTGGGCTTTACCTACAGGAACATAGATGAATCCAAAGCAGGATAGATATTTTCTCATATCAGTATAGATGGAGTTTCTCCTTCAGTTAATTTTCATACTTTATATCCTCTAGCACCTCCTGAGACCACATGCTAATGGGGCATAATTACACTTAGGAGCAAGGAGCAGAAGAGAGGTGAGGGTATAATTATAACTGTTGATCCCCCTTCTATGAGGGAACATCCAGAGGAAGACCTCTTACAAGTAGTCACAGCAGTTCTCATTAGATGATAATGGTTGCTGTGCTCAGAAGACAGTGTTCACTCTCACAATACATGGAGTAAAACCTCGGAAACCAAGAGACAAAATAAAGTATTACCCCTTTTTAGTTGTCATTCTGAAACTGGTCAAAATAATAAAATGCTAAGATATATCTCTTCTAAAAAAGGCCTGTTGTGTTATACAAAGGCATGTATTATGTTCATTTTTTTGCCCCAGAAAGGGAAAACATTTTGAAAGTTCTCACCATTGCTTTAAAGGTTAACTATATGCAAACATATCTATAGTTCCAAGAAGAGCAAAGGCAGATTGAGTCAGAAACATACGTGTATCACAGGGTAAAGCCAGGTTTCTGTATAAGCAATAGATTTTCTATAACATGAATTTAGCAGAAGGAATTGGATCAACACTAGTAGGGAAAATTCCTAGTTTCAAAGATACATCTCATATTTAATATAGATTGAAAGTATTAAAAGGAATGCCCATGGCTCTTCTAGGAGTAAGCAGGTACACAAAGTCCAGGGAACCAGATAAAGACAAAAGGGGACTACACAGTTTATATGAGATTTCCAAAGGACAATGATAGATAACCCAACCAACATGGACATTTCTCCCTGAGAAGTGCTAATTGATTGGTTGTCACTGTGCTTTAAGACCTCAGAATACTTTACTTCCAGGGTAAGAGTCTGTGCTTTAACAGAGGAAGGTCAATCACATGCTGCTGATATTGTGATGTCCAATGCACTGAAGTTAGAAGAAAATGCCCTCTGATCTCACCTGCACCAAGGTAACAACATGGCACTTGTGGGTCAAGTGTCTTTATTGGAGTGGCAGTATTCACAAGGTGTGGTATTTTGAATAGATATCTTCCAATAGAATCAAAAGTTTATTGAAGATTGTGAATTGTCTCCAGCCTTCTGGCTGAAGGAGTGTCATTTTGGCCTGGCCTCCTGGACTCTGGTCCTAAGGTATTTCTGAATTATATGCAAAATTCCAGTGATACATATATATGCAAAGAGCAGCCTGAGCTCAAGTCTGGCAGTCTCACTATTTGTGACTTACAGTGTGCTACAGAGTTGCTTGCTTGCTTTAGAGGTGCTAGACCTCAGTTCCTCTACTTGGATCTGTAAAAGGGAGCCAGCTTTTTCCTTCATTTTTGGAACTTCCCCTGGATGTGTTATTTCAATAAATATCTTCTGCCCCAAAGTTATGCCTGATTAGAGATTCATCCCAGCGGCATGTCTATGACAGATTTGGAACTTCTTATGGGTGTGTTATTTCAATAAATACCTTCCTCCCCAAAATCAAGCCTGGTTTAGAGAGTCATCCCAACGGCATATGGCTGACTATGACAGATTTGGTACCAGGAGTGGGGTACCAGGAGTGGGCTAAAATGAATCTGACCATGTGGATTTTTTGATCTTCTGGAACTTGTGTGCTTGAGGAATGGACATGTACTTGATACTTGCACTGAAAGATGCCTTCCAGAGCAGTAAACCAAGTTTTATAGACTATTCTGGTGAGAATTTGGAAATACTCAGTGCAGAGAGAATTGCATTTGGAGACTTGGCTTGTGGATTTTCTAAGGAGAAGGAGAGAATGCAGAAAACTTTGATAGAACTATGTGCCTACACTTCCCCCTGAGACCCCTCCTAATACACAGGCGATCGTGTTCCGCGGGCAAGCTGAAATAGTGTGCAGGACTGCAGCTGCCGGGAGGAGCCAGGCCTCAGGCACCAACGGGAACCTCTGCCAATCCTGGATGGGCAAAGGCGGCTCCAGATAGGAGGGCACAGTCAGGTGGGAGACCACTGGGCCCTATAGTTGGAGTGCTGGAGCTGTGTTTCTACTCCAGCTTACCATCTGGGAGCAGGGTGATCCAGTCAGGTAAAAATCTAAGCCTCGCTGGCCACAGAACTCAGCAACAGGAAAGACCTTTGTTTAAGATCAAACCTGTTGATCTTCCCATTGGAAGCAAACCAGGCTGAACAGCACCCCCCCAGGGAGCCTGAGTCACACTCACCTACCTAGACATGGGAAGAAATCAAAGGAAAAAACCCACAGAAATCAAAGACGGAACTCCCCAACCCAGGGCCCCTAGTCCCTTTATGGAGCAGGAGACTGGCAAAGAAACAGAGGCAACACATGCACAATCGCAAAGAGAGAACAATATGACTCCTGACCACAACTGCAATGCAAATATGAAGCAGCTAATGGCTGAAATGGAAATTATGAGAAAAGACATCAATGAGATGAAGTTATCTAACTCAAACATAGTCTCCAGAATGAATTTAATGGAGAGAAATATGAATGAATTCAGAACCACATTAAGTGAATTGAAGATTAATCAACTTAGAGAGGAGCTAGACAACCAAATGATTAAATTTGATGAAGACCTAAAAAAAATTAAAAATGATTATCAGGAATCCCAAGCAAAAACAAAAATAGATTGGAAATTAGATATCACCAAAGAATTGGAGTCTCTAAACAAAGCTATAGCAGAAACAAATAATGAAAATGAGGTGTTAAAAACCTCCCTTGAATCAATCAGTCCCAGAGTTGATAATTTGGAGGATAATCTTTCAGAAGTAGAAGACAAATCAGAAGGAATTAATAAGGATGTCATAGGTTTCAATGAATTCAAGAAATCAATTGAGCAAAACTTGAGGGATCTATGGGATACAATAAAGAGGACCAATATTAGAATCATGGGGATCCCGGAAGGAGAAGAAGTCCAGGCTAAGGGCAAAGGAAATATCTTCAACAGAATTATTCAAGAAAACTTTCCATATCTAACAAGAGAAAGCCCACTCAACTTTCAAGGGGCCCAGAGGACTCCAAACAGACAGGACATGAAGAGGAACTCTCCAAGACACATCTTAATTAAGATACCTAACATAGAAAGCAAAGAGAAACTACTCAAAGCTGCTAGAGAAAAGCAAACCATAACTTACAGAGGAAAAGCCATCAGACTTACCTCAGACTTCTCATTAGAAACCATGAAAGCCAGAAGGGCTTGGAATAATGCTTTCCAGAGCCTAAAGAAGTATGGCTTTCAACCTAGACTACTCTACCCAGCAAAGCTATCCTTCATGATTGACGGAGAAGTGAAAGTGTTCCATGAAGTAAACCAGCTCTACAACTATTTGAACACAAAGCCAAAATTTCAGAAGATCCTGCAAGAGATATCCCACACAGAAGAAACAAGAAATCTACCTCAGAAGAGTATCAGAGATCAGCCACAACAATTGCAGTCAGTGTGCTAATAACAGCAGCAGAGACAACAACTCCAGTTAACCCTTCATGATGGCAGGGCTTAAAGCAAACCTCACAGTTATATCACTGAATATTAATGGACTTAACTCCCCTATAAAAAGACACAGACTTGCAGGGTGGATCAGAAAAATGGACCCTTCCATCTGCTGCCTTCAGGAAACGCACTACTTCTAAAGACACAAATCTTCTTAGAGTAAAAGGATGGAAAACAGTTTATCAGGCATGTGGAAGTAAAAAGAGAGCAGGTGTGGATATATTAATCTCTGACAAAATAGACTTGGCACCAAAATCAATTAAAAAGGATAATGATGGTCACTTCTTACTAATCAAAGGAATGATCCAGCAGGAAAATATCACCATCATTAACATATATGCACCAAATTTGGGTGCAACACAGTTCATAAAGGAAACCCTACTCAAAAATAAAGCAGAAATAGACTCTAATTCCATCATAGTAGGAGACTTTAATACACCTTTATCAGCTCTAGACAGATCAACCAAAGAGAAGATCAGCAGGGACATAACAGAGCTTAATGACACCATTGACTAACTGGGGATAACAGATATGTACAGAACGTTCTACCCCAAAGACAGAGAATATACATTCTTCTCAGCAGCAAATGGGACTTTTTCTAAAATTGACCACATCTTATGTCACAAATCCTCCCTAAACAAATTCAGGAAGATTGAAGTAGTTCCTTGCATCATATCAGACCATAGTGCATTAAAGGTAGAAATTAACAGTGGAGCAGGAGCCAGAAAATACACAAAGTATTGGCACCTGAATAATTCGCTCCTAGAAAATGATTGGGTCATCCAAGAAATAAAACAGGAATTTCAGAATTTCCTAGCTTTAAATGATGACGATAACACATCATACCAGAACATATGGGACACAATGAAGGCAGTCCTGAGGGGAAAGTTCATCACGCTAAATGCCTTCATATCAACCACCCACCTAAGATCATTAGAACAGATGGAAAAAGCTAACCCGAGGAGCTCAAGACGAAAGGAAATAATTAAAACCAGAGCTGAGATTAATGAATTGGAAATAAAGAAAACAATTTAAAAAATAGATAAATCAAAGAGTAGGTTCTTTGAAAAAGTAAACAAAATCGACAAACCCCTGGCCAATCTAATCAAACGAAGAAATGAGAAAGCCTAAATCAACAAAATCAGTAAGGAAAATGGTGAGATCACAACTGATCCTGAAGACATTGGAAGAATCATCAGGTCATATTTCCAAAAACTCTACTCCACAAAATTAGAGAACCTGGAAGAAATGGATAAGTATTTGGACATCTACCAACAGCCAAAGCTTAATCCAGAACAGATAAAAGCATTAAATAAACCTATCACATCCGCTGAGATTGAAGATGTAATCAAAAACCTTCCCAAAAGGAATAGCCCAGGACCAGATGGTTTCACAGCTGAATTCTACCAAGCCTTCATCACAGAGCTAAAAC
>PVHP010048028.1:0-12668 GCA_004024765.1 Zapus hudsonius | reverse complement strand
GGTGGCATCACCAGGATAGCAAAGTGCAAAAGGTGAGTTATTCATTCCCTAACTCTTCTGTGTGAGGATGTGTGTGACAGGCCTTCTCCATGTGTCTGTTTATTCACTATTGCTATTGAGATGTAACTATGGTTCTCTCTCTGGTCACAACTCCTTCTATCATTCATTAAGTAAGTCCCTGGGAAAGGAAATCCTGCTTCGCTGTGTCTTATATTGTGACAATTCATGGTGCATTTCCATATTGTCTCAATCTAGTTCATTTTTGTGAAGGGTCTCTTCCTGAGTCACTCCTCATTTTTCAAATTTGAATAAAATTTTGAATTTATTAGACACTTGAGGAATAGCAGGGCAATAAAATGTGTTGTGTAGGGTCTCAATGGGGCAACAATGTGCACACATCACCTTCCTTCTTGAATGTATGTGCAGGCTGTGATCTATCCATGATAGTAAATTTGAATACTTAGAAAAGGGAGTGAGTAAAAGGAACTTGTATCATGATGAAGTTAAGTCTGTTCAATTCCTATGAGCACTGAGTTTCTGGAGTCTTCTGTCTCCTGTTTTATCTCTGGAGGAAGCACCAGACCCCTGCATGCAACATCCTGTGGTAGAAACACAGGAATGTGCACTCAGAGAATGTACCAAGACAAAAGCCTTCTGAAAGTACTTGGAATAAGTCCTTACCTTTTGACCATCCTTCTATCCGATAGTGGTGTGCTGATCAGTGATAAAGAACCTGTCTCAGGTTGAGTAACACCTGAGGTTTGTCATTAAGTGAAGCTTATGAAAATTCTGTAAACCCTTGTGACTTCATGTATACATGCTAGGAGCAAATTACAGATCAAGAGACATTTGAGTTCTGATCCTCATTGAGAAGATAATCTCCCTATTTCCACCCACATAGTATCTTCCTCCATCCCATCCCATCCCATCCCATCCCATCCCATCCCATCCCATCCCATCCCATCCCATCCCATCCCATCCCATCCCATCCCATCCCATCCCATCCATCTCATCCCATTTGGTTCAAATCATTTCTGGTAAATGCTGTTCTTTCCCTCAAATACCAATTATGTCCTATCATATCTAGTAACATCAAGTAATGTTAGCTTGAAGTGTGGGGTTTTATAGCTAAAGAATAAAAGGTACCTGTAGTCATAAGTAAAAAAGGAACTGAGCTGGAAGCTTCCTCTCTGTTGGCTAACTTTCTTTATGCAGGAAGGCCCTATGCAAACTTCTGGGGAGAAAGGTCATCAACAGACGTACCCACCTAATGTCCCAGGGAAGATATGCTCACTTGTGCAATAGTGACATGAATGTTTCAGGAATAACCATGCAATTTCTAATTGGATTTGAGACCCACGGCCTAGGAGGAAAATCATGTTTGATACTATAAACTAGCCAAAATCAAAACACACAGAAAAGGACATGGGAGAAACCTACCACCATTGCTATGCTCTACAGACAGGATGTCAAATAACCTCCCAAATATCTATATTTGTTTCCATAGACTACAACTTCTCTCAGCCTCAGTCACAGAATTTCCTTTCTGTAAGAGGTACATAGCTGGGAATATTATTGAGAACACCTGAACGACTGACTATTGTGTGCTCAGCTCTAAACAGGAAAGTTAAACTACCCTCTCTAAGTCAGGGAACCCTCCAGAATAGGAAGTGACAATTACATAAAAGCAGGAAGAGAGGAGGGCTATTGATTACTATCTTCCCGGTACAAAATACCCATTACATTCTTGAACGCACAGCAGCTTTGGCTTCCTGCACAAAAGTGATCCAGTAAATATTTCATCATGGGTGGCTTAAGAGTCCATGACACCCCACACATACTGTATGTTCATGCAAGCAACCCTTAATTTAACTCAATAAGTCAAAAAATGGAAACAGGATAGGGATTAATTAGGAAGAAGTGCTGTCGTGGGTGGTGGAAAAATAATTGCCTGAAGGAGCTAAGATCAAATACATTATTGTGGTGGTTTGAATGTAAAATGTCCTTCAAAACCTCATGTGTGTTTGAATGTTTAATTCCCAGCTAGTGCTGTTGTTTGGGAAGGTTGTGAAGCATTTGCTGGTGTAGCTTTGCTAGAGGAGGTGTGTCATTGGGGAAGGTCCTGGGGTTTTATAGTGCAGTCCAACCACCTGGGCGTAGTCAGCTCACTCTCTCTACTTCTCTCTTTTTTTTTCCAGTTCTTTTTTTTTCTTTATTGTTCATAATGAGTTATATTGTTTAGTGGGCCAACCATGAGTTGTTATCCCCAATTCCCCGTTGCCCCCTTCCCCATCCCCAGTCAGCTGGATATCCTCCTCCGTGGGCCGTCTGGATCAGTCTTTGTAGTAGGGGACCATGGATAGCTCTTGCTCACTTGGAGATGTGACTCTGGGATATCTGCTCTTGCCTCACTTTTCCTGCTGGGATGGAACTTCCTCTCAGAGCTGTAAGGTGGAAATAAACTCTTTGCTTTCATCATCTGCCTCTGGTCATGTGTTTTGTTCCAACAATGAAAAGGTAACTGGTCAAATTATATACACATATAAATGTGTCAAATGTGACACATTTTTTTAAAATCCCAGTACTTAGGAGGCTGAGGTAGATTGATTGTTGTGAGTTCCATGTCAGACTTGACATCAGCAAAACCCTGTTTAATAATAAGGGCTCAAGTATATCAAGTATAATAATAATAAAAAGGGCTCAAGTTTATCTCAGTGGCAAAGCACCATCTTAGCATGTGTGAGGTTCTGAGTTTTCCTCAACACCACCAAGAAATAAACAGAAGAAAACTAAGTGTGTGAAAAAATTTTTAAAAATTATAGCACAGATTTATGTTATTGAGTGCCATACTGAAGTCACTGTTTAGTATTTTATTTATCCAGAAGTAGTGCACTCATACATAATTTTGTTCCAAATGCTACAAAATGTGCAGGAGCTGATGGGCTCGCAGTTTTCCATTCTCAGATGGTATTACACCCTATTCTTCCAAGTCTTCTAATTTTATTATTATCTCTGAATAAAAGATATTTTTGTTCAGAGCTCAGCACATGAAATATGTTCCTTTTCCTTCATCCATACAATTGAAATAACAGTTATTACACTGAACTTTAAATCTTATCTCTTCTGACTTCCCTTTTATTCTCATTCAGCTACTTGTACTTAAAAAATATCCCACAGAGGAGGATATCCAATTGATCAGGAATGGGGTGGGGGGGAATTGGGGAATTCGGGATAACAACTCATTGTTTGCCCACTAAATAATGTAACTCATTACGGACAATAAATATATATTAAAAAAATTGCTTTCATTTAAAAACCAAGATGGACATAAGTCTTCAGCGATGTGGCAGGAATCATGAGACTTGGGAATTATTTAATTGAGTTTTCCTCCACCCAGAGCTCTTGCTCCCCCAGAGTAATGGTTTTGAGTGGTTCTTCTGAACTTACAGGAGACGATGATCTGTGTAAGTTCCTTCGGACATTGACGGCATGCTCTGTGATTTATACGTGTAGTTGCTGGCTCAGCAGGGCGAAACATCATGGGGAAAATGGTCAAGACAACATGTTTCTGGCATTTGAGTTGTTTGACTAGTTCTCATCAGAACATGCTAGCTTGCTTTGATTGACAGTACTTTGACTCCAGCTAAATATGGAAATGTAGGGAGAATCACGTCAAGGTCATGCTAGACATAGGTCGTTTTCACAGCATTTGAGCTCCAAAGACTGATCTTCCAAGCATGACCAAATATGGTGTAATGCATACTGTCATGGTTTGATCCAGGTGTCCCCACAAACAAATGAATGTGTTCTGGGTAATCTATCCTCAGCTGATGGCAGTTTGGATTTTACAACCTCGCTAGAGCTGTGTTGTTGGGGGCGCACTTATGGGGGTTGTAAGCCAGCTTCCCCTTGCCAGTATTTGGCACACCTTCCTGCCGCTGTTTGCAGTGCTGTGGCAGAGGTGATGTCCAGCCCTCTGCTCATGCCATCATTTTCGCTGCCAGGATGGAGTCTCCCCTCGAGTCCGTAAGCCAAGTAAACTCATTCCTCCACAAGCTGCTTTTGTTTGGGTTCTTTCTGTGCAGCAACTAGAAAGTTGACCACAACACATACTGAGTTATATTTATGTCTGCATAGCCATTATTTAAGAAAAATTTGCTTTTATTACAGAAGAGGCAGTACTTATCTTCATATTTGTTGTGCATCGAGTCAAATGAGCAGCATTTTGGATGCTCAGTAGTAAAGACAGGGCCCAGTGCATGGTGGACGCAGTGTGTCTTGCATGAAGGCGATGGTAGCATTTCGGGCCCACGAATGCTGATAGTGAACTGGTCTGATCATACTGCGCATGCTCTCGTTGGTGATGTCAGGCAATACCATTGCAGTGATAAGACATGCGGGGAAGATGGTGGTCACATGAAAAACTGACGAATACAGTAAGGTATCTATAATGTGGTAGCACAGAAGCCTGGAGATGGTCTCATCTCACAGGGAGCCTCAGTGTCTGTGACCTCCAGGGATGTGCTTTGTTGTTAGAGTATCTCACAGTGGTCTCATCACTCTGCATGAGTTTGTTGTTGAATGAGTGTCCATTGATACCAAATGGTCCTTAATTCTGGACTCATACTTCCCTTGATCAATATAATATCCATGGGTATGGAGGGGTGAGCTGTAGCTGCCTCCTTCCCTCTTTCTTCTTTCTCTCTTTCTTTGTTTTCTTCCTTCCTTCCTTTCTTTTCTTTCTTTCTTTCTTTCTTTCTTTCTTTCTTTCTTTCTTTCTTTCTTTCTTTCTTTCTTTCTTTCTTTCTTTCTTTCTTTCTTTCTTTCTTTCTTTCTTTCTTTCTTCTTTCCTTCCTTCTTTTCTTTTCATAGTGCTATGTGGATTTAACCTATGGCCTTGAGCATACTAGGTAAGAATGCTATCCCTAAACTCCATACCAGATCCACCCCAGTTCTGCTCCACATGAAGCTGACCATTACAATAAATAAAATTAATAGCAAAAATGGATGCAATATATCCAGCCGTATTTTCTTCAAAACTTAAAACTATATAAACTATTAATAAATGGTTTTCATTTTATTTCTCTTTGAAATCAATAATCATGTAAGGGTCTAGGTGGGACCATTCACATATTTCTAGACTTCTGATTGGCCTGGTTAATATCCAGATAAAAACATTTTCAAGGGTAAAGGCCATGTTTTCCATTTACCAAAATTAAGATGAACTCATTGCTGTTCTAGAGATGACTACGAGTAGAATATTTACTGTAAATCCACTGGACTTTGTATGTAAGGCACAGAGGTTCACTTCCAAGACAGTTTCCCAGACCTCATGGTGAACTGAGACACCTGGAGTCACTCACTAGGAAGCAATGGGCCTCCCTGCAGCGCTGTCCCAGTCACAGGGAGGATGTGAATCTCATGGGGGCTTAGCCTGAGAGAATAATGAGGAATCTGTTTACCTTGAATGGGAGGGAGATGTTTGGTAAAGGGCTTCTATCCAATACAGGGAAAGTACCAGTAAAGACTTTTGAATGAGAAACGAAGAAGACGAAGATGGTGATGGAAGAAGTTTATTTGTAAAGAAAAGGAGATGCTGACATTCTAATATTAAGGAGAAACGACACGACAATTCCATGTGAAGACACGGAGGCATCATATAGAGTTGGCAGGTGTGCTACTACAGGACACCTGCAGGGTCTCCTGAGGAAGGCTGCCTCCACCTTCCTCTCCCTCAGGACTGTCCTGCAGAGCCCTCTGGAGAACCAGCCTGAGGGTCTGACGCTTCCGCTGCCTGAAGGAGCCGATGAAGAAGTAAATGACGGGGTTGGCAGAGCTGTTCAAGCAGGACAGGAAAATCAAAAGATTAGGAACATAACACTGGTAAATGTAAGCATCAAGTGGAATCCAATCACTTAGAAACCAGAAGATACCCAAGGGTAGACCACAGAGGAAGAAGACCAGCAGTGTGAGCAGAATGGTCCAACCCAGCCTGGTCAGTGGGATCCGATGAGAGCCGCAGCACATCCTAAGGAGTAGCATCAGGCTGGACATAGAGAGAGTCAAGACTAATAATACCAGATATGCAACAATATACCAACCAAGTGACCTGCACCAGGTCTGAACATAAGTGCTTCGCAATATGACACAGTTGTACCCATGCAGAGCACCGAAGAGCAGGGCCAGGGTCCAGAGCCCTGCACATGTGATGGCCGGTATGTCATTAGATCGGTGGCAGCGGTACCAGATGGGCCACAGGACAGACAGACAGCGCTCCAGGCTAATGGCGCTGAGCATGCTCAGACCTGTGAGGTAGGAACACAACTCCACAGTGAGGCAAAAGCTTAGGAGAAATGGTTTGGAGAAATCAATTGAAAATGTTTCTCCCATGAAACGAATAACAAAGTAGTAGCAGAGGATAATGAAGTCAGCAGTGGCCAAGTTAAGGATGTAGACTGAGACGGTGTTCCTGCGGATGTGGAATCCAAGCAGCCAGAGCACCATTGCATTTCCTGTCACACCGACCACAGTGAGGATGAGGGTCACTCATGTAAAGATGGTCGTCATTTGACACTTAAAAAATCCCTTATAAAGTTCATCTGTCGTCATGACTTCTGTGCTTGCAGGCTGTGTGGTTGAATACTTGCTGAGCAAGCTTCCACTGGTGACCCTAGGGACACAATCAAGACGTCAACCACCTGCTCTATTTATCTCTCCTTGACTCAGTGGCACCCTGAAGTGTATGAATTTCTGTTTCCTTTTAAAGACAGACAACAGAAGACTGCAGAGAATGAGCGAACTACGAAGGACTGGAAATCCATGGGGTGTGGATCCCAATCTACGAACCCTTTTCTTGCAAGACTGAGCTCTCTGTCCTGCACTCGCCCAACATCCTCCAAAGGACACAAAATACACAAGATACAAACACCCCATTCATTAGTGTACTGCTATGGTCCCTGCACTGCTGTGTCATGGGCCAGAAAATTTGTCAGTCACACAAACTCATAAATATATTGGGCTGATCATGATCATCCTATGATGAAACATGCTCCTCCCCAGAAACAGAAAGACCTGCTTGAGTGGCTTGAGAGGAACGTGAGTTCTTACTCAGACAGTTCTGAGGAAAACTGCCTCTAGAAATATCTCAATATTTCAGGTATTGAACACAGAAGAAGCATTTTAATATCCCAGTTTAGTTCCTGTGATGACACTTTCATAATTCATTCAGAGACGGAATGCATGTCTGCAGAGCCTTACCATGTTGGCTAAGTTGGGTCAAGTTAACAATAGAAATGCAAATACAATAAAAGGCATTATGTTAGATACAGATAGCATGATGAAGAAAATTTGGTTTATTCTAACTCCCTTTTTGTGGACATCTCTGAGTATATCCGAAATTACTTATATGCATTCATCTAACACAACAGAAGAGACCCCCTGATATAGCATCATTAACCATGTAGAAACCTTTGGTGCGAGCCTGGAGGTCAGATTTTAGACTGGCTTCACTATATGCAGGGCAAAGAGAGAAAAGCATGAAGGTGAGTTCTGCTTGGGACTGAAAATATGGAAATATTTCTGTAAAATTGTGAAGTGTGGTGCTGTGAAGTCAATGCTAAAACCTAAAGTTATATGAACTTGTTCCACACTCTCCTTTTGGAGACTGTTAGTACAGTGTTCTCTGATACTATATGCCTTCTGAGAAAAGAGTCCTTCAAGACATATGTCAAAAGTTTGGGACTCATAAAGAGAGATGTGTATGCAGATTTCCATGAGGAAACAGATAAGATCATGACTGGGGTGAATATACCCATCTTTGATATTATATTATGTGTTTTCACTGAATCCTCCTGAGTCTATGAGTTAAGAATAAATGTTTTGACATATTCAGAAAATATATTGGAGCACAGACAAGCTGAGCGATTAACCCTGAGGTCCCATAGAGTGGATTTTAGCTGAGAAGATTGCCTAAGTGTCAGCTCTTTGGACACTCCTACACTGTGTACAGGTTGGAGGTGGATAAAAGAAAAGCATAGAGGAATTCACAAGTTATAACCACATTGATAGATCAATTAAAATATGCAGCATGTGGAAATTTCTGAAACAATGTTTTTCTTTCTTGAAATTACTTCCATTTCAAGACATATTTTGACTAATGTGGGTGATTCTTCCACAAATGTATCACCAGAGGAATAATACCCAAACAAAAACAGATTCCATAGAGATATGGTAAAAAAAATTGCATGATAATATTTAAATCTAGAAAATCCCAGTGGAGAAGGATGAAAAATATAACAGTTTTAGGAGCTATAAAAATTTCATCCCATCGCTTCTCTTCTGGACATCTCAGCTGTATGGCTTCACTAAACCACAGCAGTGGGGTTTTTCTTCTGTATCTGTGAGATTTGACACACGTTTTTTATTTCCTAAGTCTGTCTTGTGGCAGTACAGAGCTTCTGCATTTGCCTAAGTGTTAGTACTGCTAAACTTTAACTCCGATCATGGAGTCATGGTCTCTTTCTGGTTATAACCCACACTGGTGCTATTTTATAGGCTAGGATAGAAATCCGTTTTACCGTCTTCCTTTATGATGATTAACCATGCATTTCCATTTTCCCTTAACCTTATACATCTTTACAAATACACCCATCTTAGAGATATCCATCAGTTATTACAATTTAAGAAATCGGTTTCTTTTTATGTGCTTAAGATATACACAGTGCAAGAGTATTTTCAGAAAGAAAACAAAACAAAACAAAAAAACCCCAAAGACATCCATGAAGCTTAATTACCAGGGTCTCTGCTCTGGTAAATAATATACAGTTGTCCTTCTCTTCGGTAAACAAGCAGACAGATAGTGAGTTTTCAAAGATGACAATTTTGAACACTTGGATAAAAGGGTGTCGTGAGAGGGACTAGTTTTTGGAGAAAGAAAAGTCCTACCAACATTCAGTTTCAGAAGGAAGCTTCTGTCTCCAACCTTTCTCTGGAGCAGGCTCCAGACCCCGCTTGTAGCACCCTATGGTGAAAGCACAGGGGTTTGATCTCAGAGATCAAAAGACAACAGGGACCCTCTGGAAATTCTTGGAGTATAGTCTTACCTTTCTTTCATTCTTCTGTCCAGAGGAGGAGTGCTGTCAGAGCTGAAAAAGAGCTTGTTGACTCCAGACTACACTTCTTCGTTCTCTAACTTGGGAGATGCCATTAGGAGTTGAACATGTCTGTCACAAGTGAAGCTTGTGTTATAACATTCTGGAACCTTGTGATTTCCTGTACATTTTTTTTTCCTGGAAGCAAATCACACATCAGAGAATTTGAGTCCTGATCCTCACTAAGAAGTTTTTTAGGCATCAGCCTTATCCCATTCACAAAGGAGCCTCTCCCATTCCATCCATCCCATCCATTACATCCTGTTTGGTCCACCTTTGTGTAAGTAATTGCTCTCTCCCATAATTGCCAACTCCCATCATAGATAGGAACATCGAGTGATGTTCCCTTGTACTGTGGGGCTTTTAAGTACATAATAAATTTTAACATCTGGATGTTCAAGGCCAGGCTGCAGTTAGAGAAGGCATTTGTCCTTCTCTATTAATCTTCCATGTTACTTTCTTGAAACAGTGTGTCTCACAAAACATGCAGTTTGGCTTGTTTTTCAGCTAAACTGAGACCAGTAAGTACGACCAATCATACTTTCCTGCTCCACAAGTGCTGGGGATGTACAAAAGTGTGCACACCTGGCTTGTTACCTGGTTCCTGGGGAAAACTGCAGCCCTAACGCTGGCAGAGTCAGTGCGCTTACCCACTGAGCCATCAAAACAGCACCTGTCATAATTTTTAATGTGATTTCAGTTAAAAACAAAGATAACAAAAATGGACATTATCTTTGGGTTACATGGGAAGAATATTATTATTTATTAAGCAGAAACTATGTACGAACAAATCAGGTGTCAGTACCACTGTTTCCCTTCTTCCTGCCCCCCGTTCCCCTGAGGGCCCTTCTTGGTGAGATTGCTGGTATGGACCATTGGGTTGAGGGCTATGCATTGTGTAAGCAGCAGGGAGTCATTGTTGGGGGAGCAAAGCCTCTGGATACTCCCACCCACATTGGCTCTAAAATTCCCTGAATCATGGTAGGTGTGATTTAATCTACTATAGTGTTGACTCTTAGCAGCTTCTGGATTTCTGCTTTGGAACATTTTGAGTCTCCTCAGTGTCTGTCTCTGTCACCCTGACCCAGGATGTCAGGCTCACCATGGAAGCATCTCTCTTCTCATCTGGCCACTTCCTCTGTGGTTTCACCTGGGCCATCCATATCTGATGTGCCAGGGGCAGTTCATCTCCTGCCAGGGAGTCAGATGTCATTCTGGTCTTGGTGGTAGAATTACATTGTCCTCAGTTCTCACTGCCTCCCCAAAAATAAAATCAGATTCTCCATCGAAGAGTAAGATCAGCATAGGTTAAATGGGATAAGCATTGTTAGTTTGGGGGGATTATGATGAATATAGCCTTTTTTTAGGCCCATGGTTAGTGGAAACTTCTCCTTGGAGTCCAGATTCTTGGTCCCCATAGGATTTTGGATTGGATCCCTGGTCTAGATATGGGTTCCTTTCCACTGAATGGGTCCCTTTGCCAATCAGAGAGCCCTTGGTTACCTGCCTAGGTTGGGTGCCACTCTTGCACAGGTGTGTACATCTTGTCATGCCGGTTGCTGTCATATAGCAGTGCCTCCTGCTTTCTCCCAAAAGTGCTGGCCACTCCTTCCTGGAAGCTCACATAGCACATTCCAGCACTATCTGAGCTAACCATCTGAGAACTGGCTTCTTTTCTTTCAGATTCCAGCTGGGTCTCTTGATGTTGTGTGTTGACAGCAGGTGGTGCCTTCAGCAATAGGGTCTCATCTTTTACCTTGGGTGGGTAATTGAGTGCTTTCACAGAAGCCTATCTTGGTTTGGGTACTTCCATAAGTCTCTCTGATCAATATCTGAATGTGGGTAGTAACTGATTTTTTGATACTAGGAGTTACAAGCCAGAGCCAAATGTATTAGGGTTCGGTTTCATTTCACTTTCTTACCTGACAACACACCTATATTCTTTTGGAGAGTCACATATTTTAGCCTACTGTTCAGGAGTAAGGATTCTATGGTACCAATCATTTTAGATTTAGTTTTGTGTATATCTCCCCACCCCTCCCTCCTACTCCCTCTTCCCAAACCCTCCCATCCCCATTTTCTGTCCCTCAAATTGCATGTCAGGTATGCTTGCAACTCAAGCTGTTGCTGGATAGGAACCACAGGTGAGGGAGAATTATGTGGCCTTGGTCTTTCTGTGTTTGTGTGAGTTTGCTGAGTATGATCTGTTCCAAGTCCATCCATTTTCCTGAAAATTTCATTATGTCATTTTTCCTTACTGGTGAGTAGAATTCCGTGGTGTATGTGCACCATGACTTTGATATCCATTCATCTCACAAGGGGTATCTGGGTTGATTCTCCTTCTTATCTATTGTGAACTGAGCAGCTGTAAACATGGTTGAGCAAATGTCTCTGTATTGAAGAGAGGAACTTTTAGGGTCGATGCCCAGTAAAGGAATAGCTGGGTCAGTTGGTAGCTCTATTTTCAGGAATCTCCATTATTGATTTTCTTTTTTTTAAATATTTTATTTATTCATTTTCAAGAAGAGATATATACACAGAGAGAGCGAGAGCGAGAGAGAGAGCGAGAGCGAGAGAGAGAGAGAGAGAGAGAGAACACCAGGGCCACCTTGTGGGTCTGGCATATGTGGGTACTGGGGAATTGAACCCAGAGCCTTAGGTGCTGGAGGTAAGTGCCTTAATCTCTGAGCCATCTCTCCAGCCCTCCATTATTGATTTTCATAGTGGTTGTACAAGTTTTCACTCCCACCAGCAGAGAGTGAGGGTTCTTCTTTCCTTGCACATCTATTGTTGTTAGATTTTTTTAAATGATTTCCATTCGGACTGGAGTAAGGTAGAATCTCATAGTTGTTTTAATTGGCATTCAATGATGATTAAGGATGTTGAGCATTCTCTTAAGTGAGTCTTAGCCATTTGTATTTCTTTATTTGTGACTTCCCTACTCGGTTCACTGACCCATTTTTTGAGTGGATTTCATTATTTTCATATGGTTTCACTTTCTCACCCCTCAGTGCTGTCCTCCTGGATTTGCTGGAGAACCAGCCTGAGGTTCTGATGCTTCTGGTGCCTGAAGGAGCTGATGAAGAATATGGGATGTAGTTGGCACAGCTGTTCACACAGGACAGTTGAGCCAAAAGCTGACCAACCTAACAATATTGATAAAAACTTCATCTGGACCTCAGCACAGTAGAAGCCATTTTTGCCACAGACCAGGCCACATAAGATGAAGAACAGGGCTGTGAGCAGGATGGTCAGTGGAATCAGAAGTGAGTCAAAAATCATCCTAAGTAGCAGGACCAAGCTGGACCCAGAGATTCACAAATAAAATAAACCAGGTGTGCAGCAATGAACAAACCAAGGGACATACAGCAGCCACAATCACCTTTGCTCTGAGATATGGAATCTTTGTACCCTTCAGAACACTTAAGAGCACAGCCAGGGTGCAGAGCAACACACACGATGGCTGCTGGGTGTCTTGATCAGGGGTATGAGTATCAGACGGGGCAGAGGACCAAGAGG
>PVHP010048027.1:0-12678 GCA_004024765.1 Zapus hudsonius | reverse complement strand
CACATACACCGCTTATGGGTGGAAGAATGCACGTTCTCTCTTTATTGCTCTCTCAGATCTCAATGCTCATACCTCATACCTTCTGCAGATATGCTACAGAATATATATAGAGAGCTCCTTGCCAATCAGGGAGCTATTTATTGGTCTATGACAAGAACCTGTGGGCATGATGTGCAAATAGCCTAATCAGGACTCCCTCCTGAAACTAATTAAGCCAAGCCCCTCTTGGCAGGCTGTCAGGTGCCGTCCAAGACTAAGCCAGGGTGTGCCTCCAAAGGCCCCCAAAGGCTTTCGCCCCTGACATATCCCTCTTTTCTTTTATTAAAAAATGGCTCAGGATTGTGTCTGTCTTAGGTTGTCCATGGCAAATTACACTCTTACCCGTCATTGGAATTCTGACCTCCAAGCGTCAGAACCATGTCAGGTTGATATGTATTTCCATGGATCTTACCTGTCTCTGAGTACCGATCCAGCATTTTAAGTCATATATGGGGAGAGGATCGGTCACCCATAGCTGCCATGGCTTGCTTAATTAGCTGTGCTTGCAGTTGTTGGCATATCTGAGATTGGCAAAGCGTTAATGCACATTAGACCAAGAGTACTTATCGAAGACGCTATAGTCGGAATATGCACTTTAGCAATAAGGATTGGGTTAGGTTATTAAACTCATAAGTTAGCAATAAAGATTAAACTCATAAGTCCAATGACTAGTTAACATATATGACAGCTGTCTAGACATTTTTGCTGCAAAACATCAATTATACAAAGTCCCACAATAGAATGAATACACTAGAATGAACACATCACAATGTCATTAATTGTCCAATGATACCAAGTCATTTCTGCACAGGAACAATTCACTGATCAAGAATCATAAGTCCAGTTTTAAATTGTCCATTTAATTGATCCTGGATGTTCAGAGCTTGGGCAGTCGCAGAAGAAAGAGTATTGAGAGTCTGTTCTGTAGAAACTGAAGTAGCAAAAGCAACAGCAGCCGTAGTAGCCATCACAGCTGAAACGGCTATTGCAGCAATGATGACAGAAGTTATTCCAAAATCTCTCTTTTTACGAACTGCAATTGATGTATGAGAACCGACGTCCACAGGAACTGAAATATATTGAGGTATCTGCAGTACTGTACTTAATAGCATTCTAAACTTGTACCATGGAGTAGGGAATATCTTAAAGAGTTAGTTCAAGCACAAAATAAGACAATTGTTGAGATAATATCTTAGATGGAACTCTGCGATCATCCACAACAAAGCAAAGCAGTGTCCAATCCCGTCAAATTTTTGAAAAGGAAAACCTGTGACAACCAATGTTGTTAGCTTAATTAAGTTATTCCAATACATTTATCTGATAGGAAGATAGAAGCCACAATGACTGAAATTAAACCTTACAAGTCAAATGATGACCACCTGGCAGTAGTAGCTTAAACAAATAGAACCATCTCACAATGCTTTTTAGATGTGAGAACCCATCCTAGAAAATTAATAGCAGTAAGCAACATAAAGAAACAGCTAATCTTGGTGAGTACCCAAGAGTTCCTCTTGTGCATTTCTTAATTCATAAACAATTTAGTCATTGAACCAACAGCTATAACTAGAGTGATCAGGACCAGTGTTAGCAGTGGTAGGCCTATGACAGTCACTTCTTTTATAACTTGCCATGACTAGCCTTTCTGCAAAATTCCCAAAATTAAGAAAGACATTTTCTAGGGGCATTCTCCCCCTTCTTTTTTATTTATAAGCAAGCAGAAAACATATAGTACTTATAGCAGATAATGTCTCTAACCATTGAGCAATAGATGAGAAAAGAAACATTATGTCTTTTTCTTTGACTCAGTTTATCTAAACAATCATGAACTTTAGCAATGCTAGGAAGATATAATTCTCCTTGTATATTTATTTCCTTTTCATTCATCATAAACCCGTTGGCCAAACGGACTTATGAGGAAGTATTGGAAAATATGTCTATTTCTGTTTCTGGGTTTTGGCAATAGGGAGCGCTCTGTCCTACAGCCAAAAAGCCAGTGGAGCACAAAAGTATATGTTCCTCCTTTGTTAAGTCCATGAGCCCTAGTAATTGCTTTAATAGGAAAATTGACATCCAACACATATTTATCTTTACTATATTTTAGTTTTTTATACCCTATAGAATTCAGAGAAACCACAGGTATTTCTCATATGTAACACCTCTATAAATATCATTTTTGGAGAACTGACAACCCATATAGTATTAGCACATATTTATAGAGTTTATAAGATATCTCCTGCTAATAATTTCATGTTGCACGCTTTAAAATAGTATACGCAAAACATAATGATCTCTGAGACAAGCTGCATTCACATTTATTTATTTTAGAATGTTACCTTGAAACGTTTGGATACATATGGCAATTTTCCCATTGGTAGAATTTTCAAAATTAATCGAGGTTAACCTGAGAAGAGAGAAATCTGTATCATAGTTAAAATTCAAGCATGATAGAATTAGGAAGATGTCTTCAACAACCCAGAATGAGGAAACTTTATTAGCCAATTAAGCATTTTGTCATCCTCCTGTCTCCGCTCAGTCTCATATGTTACAGGACTTTTATAGAGGAAAAAAGCTTTAAACCAAATCAATTGAATTTAGCCTGTAGGGCCTTTCCTTCAAACAAAAGGCTGTACTCCCTGGGGCTAACTCTCCCTGGGGTTCAGCCTTGCTTATTCCATTGTCAGCCCAAGGGGCTTGCACCTGGAATTCTGACAAGGTGGAAAACTGCGTTTTAGACTGATTGAAAAATATCTTTTTTGTATATAATTAACAGACATTTTATAACCCAAACAAAAGATTTCCTTGTACCAAATCCATAGACAGAGAAAAAGCCTTATAAATTTAAATTAAGTCTCTCAGACCTCCAAGCTTGACCTCCTGACCCAAGCACAACGCCCTGAGCATTGGGTCCTGTGACCTTGACAGCTGAATTTGCATCTAACCAGGTCTGACCCTGCTTAGCTTCCGAGATCGCACGGAGTGCACTCCTTGGGTCTGGCCGGTCACACAGTCCTTGGGACCGGACTGCTTCGGCACACTTCTCCGCGGGGCGGAAGCGCAATGCCTGGGCCCAGGTGGCCATGACAGTCGCCACCACGCATGCTCCAGCTCGCTCAGGCCTGGCTATAGTCTTTAAGAAAACATGAGCAGTTTTCCATAACAAACATTGACCTCCAGATTGCATCTCATGGAAAGGAGAGAAGCTAAGAATTCCCCGCCAAAGTTCCCTGCCATCTCAAACTATTCTCGGCCCGGGCATCCGCGGAGCTCTTTGTCTAACCTGCCCATCTGTCGGGCAGCCCTGGGGCGCATGGTGCGTGGTCTGGCCCCCATCTTCCCTTCTTCTATGCCATGCAGAAAAGAAGTCAACTTTTACATACCACCACTCTTGAATTATTCTCATTAAAACCAAAATTGCTCCCACTTTTACTTGGACCAGAGCAAAGCATGTCTGTTCCCCCCTTCCCCAGGCTGCAGTCCTGGGAAATTCTCCATACGGGCCCATCTTTCTCACTCTATCGTGAACCTCAGCCACTCTTAGTGACCCTTCTAGATGCTTCACCGCAAACCTCAATCACTCTCTCAGCATGCCCTACTTCCTCTTGGCCACTTTCAGTGAACCTTCTCATAATCACTTCTAGAGAATTTTTAATTCTCTATTTTCATTACTCTTAGTGCACTTTAATCTCGTCGCTTCTACCTTGAACCTTTTACCTCTCTTACCTAGGTTAATTTTATGGATCCTCTCGTTTCCTTTTCCTTCCATTTCCCTTTCGTTTCCTGGGTTTCGGCACCACTTGTCACTGCCCACCGCCCGCGGGGGCAATGATAAAACACACACACACACACACACACACACACACACACACACACACAAACACTTATGGGTGGAAGAATGTGCATTCTCTCTTTATTGCTCTCTCAGATCTCAATGCTCATACCTCATACCTCATATCTCATACCTCCTGTAGATATGCTACAGAATATATATAGAGAGCTCCTTGCTAATCAGGGAGCTATTTATTGGTCTACGACAAGAACCTGTGGGCATGATGTGCAAATAGCCTAATCAGGACTACTTCCTAAAACTCATTAAGCCAAGCCCCTCTTGGCAGGCTGTCAGGTACTGTCCAAGACTAAGCCAGGGTGTGCCTCCAAAGGCCCCCAAAGGCTTTCGCCCCTGACAGACTCCCAGGTCTGAAACAGACATTCTTAGACCTAGGTCAAGACTTCACCTCACCATGAAGTCATGGAATGAGATGGGAACGTTCTGCATGGTGGCATGCTCAACAGAAGATTTCCCTCAATACGGACACAACTCCTTTGAAACTCAGTTTAGGTCTGGCCATGACATGTGCCCTGGAGCTCTCAAATCTTCCACCTCTAGTTTGGAGTTCCACCACCATCTCTGATGAGGATGCAGTCTATCACAGGGAACAGATGCCACTCAGAGCATCTCTGTCTCGTTCCAAAAGTGCCTGGGTCTACAGCAAAGGCTGGTGACAATCTTTCCAAGATTCACGAATGGTACCAGCCCTTGAACTCCCCAGAAATTAGGGCTCCCCCACATTACACTCTGCCCAGTGATCTTTTCTTCAGGTAGTCTGACCACTGTAGGGTCCAGGGCCCAACATGCAGTGGGAAGCTAAGACTTTCAGAAGACACTTTCCACTGGCTTCCTTTGAAGGCTGGTAGGATAGGTATTATATTAGCTGGTGATATTTTCTGACTGGTCCACTCCTATCTTCTAAGAGTAAGTGATGTAAAATGATCCCCTGGAGGGTTCAACCCTGAGAGTGTCAGCGACTCCTTTGAGTTGATGTCATTGAGCCCCTGTTTCCTCTTGTGATGTTTCGTGTATAACCAGGCAACAAAACCTGGCTAACAGTATTGGCTTTGAGGGTTCAGTGGGACTCACATTGCATGGCCAGTCCTCCAGGGAGGCCTTGTAGCAATTGTCCAGAACATGACTAAAGCTTAGAGAGATTTAAAAGTAATGAGGCCTAACAGCTTCCCGGGGATGTTTCTTGTACCGGAAGCAGAGTTTTTGGAAAGGCAAAAGCTCATATTTACCGAGGACAAGAAGAATCTAGCTTCCACTGACTAAGCAACCCAAGTGAAAAAGAAAGTGCATTGTATCACTGTGAGGAGTCAGGAGTCGGATTTGCTAAAGAGGGAAACACCCAGGGGGGATGGGGAAATGCACCAGCAAGGAGAGATTTAGGAACACACACTTAACTATAAAGTTTCCTGTGGGAAAAATAAGCAAATATTTAAAACAGTAGAAAGAAAATGCCATGGGGGAATTTCATCCCTTCTTAAATGCAGTGTATCTTGGCATAAATACAAGAAGACGATTATTATTACTGCTTCTCAAACGAGGAATTTATCTCACAAGTAATCTACCCAGGCAGAGGGTCGCATCTGAGTTGTCAACTGAGGGTGGGGGGGACGTTGAATAAATGAAGTCATTTTGTTGATATAGATCTTGAAAAATCTGGAGAACAATTTTAGGTCATTTGTAGTTCGAATCTGAAGTGAGTTCAAAGAGAAATAAGCAAGGAGTAAAATCTAAGAATGCGCAGATTTCTTATTTATTTATTAACTCATTCGTTTACTTATTTTTGCTGCCTTCAGGGTGGGAAAGGGCACTGAGTCCACAGGAAGACAGCAGGAACGACACCTTGTGTTTGGAGGCTCTGTGGGACCAGCCAAGTTGGAAGAACCCCGAGTGGGAAGGGCACAGGAAATTCCGACCTAGTTCTTCATTTCAGGTTATGCAAAGCATGGGAAACCCTTGCTCCCATCTCCCCCTGGTGACTTGTTGGCTCCCAGACAAGAGAGAGAGTGAGGCAGGTCTCTTCCAAGAAAGAGACTGGAGGAACCAATTTTTGACTTAGTCCCCGGAGAGCCGTAAGAGCCAGTTATCTTGTTGAAAAGTGTCCCCAGAAACACCCATGGGATGTCCTCTAGGTGTGCCTCAGTTTCACCTCTGCTCTTGCTCAGCACTTCATCCGGGGTTCTTGGAAGGGAGGAGTTCAGAGCACTCCCCTCCCACCTTCCCAGAGCTGGAAATTAGGTTCCATGGCATCAGATAGAGACCCTTGTTCTCATTACGTATGGGAAGGGCCAGTTTGCTCAAACTGTCCAGTGCTTCTCAGAAATTGCTTTGTGGATAATTTAACCTAACTAGCCAAGCTGATTAAGTTTTTTTTTTCTTGATGTGTGTACATATATGTGGGTGTGTGTGGAGGCCAGGGGTGGATATCAGGTGTCTTCCTTGATCATTCTTCAGTCTTGTTTATTGAAACAAGATCTCACACTGGAACCCGGAGCTTGCCGATTTGGCTACTGCACTTATCCAGCTTGCCTTGGGGATACCCTGTCTCTGCCTCTTGAATGCTGGGATTCCAGGCGGCCACCATGCCTGCCTGGCATTTATGTGGGTGCTGAGGGTCCAAACTCCGGTCCTCATACTTGTGTGGCAAGTGCTTTACCCACTGAGCCACCTCCTCAGCCCCTAATTCTGTTTTCATCACGCCCACCTATTTTGACTTCATTTAAACAAAAATGATGCCTCCCTCTCTTCTTTTATAGGCAGCTGCATACATGAACACGCATGCTCAAACAGAAAGGATAGACGTTAATGAGGGGAAGACCCTTCCTTTGGTCTCTGGAATACTTGGTGAAGAATGGTTGCTGGATAGATGAATGTCTCTATAGATGTTTTCTCTGAAGTGAATATTTGACCCTCTCTCTCATCTTACCCTGAGGCTTTGTCTCTGAAAAATAATTGAAAAATCTGTAAGGCTGTCCCTCGGTCCCATAGACTTCCAGATGTTTGCTCCACACCATTTAGGCCCACAGCCAGAGAATGAAATCATCCCAGCCTCAGGCTGTTTTCTTATCGTCACCTTGGGGTGACTATGGATTCAGAGAACAAGGCCATCTTCTCATGACCTCTGTCCTCACCCCATCTCCCGCCTTGGATCTCCTTCCATTCTTAGCCCATGTGGACACCCCCCCCCCCAGCTTCATTCCAGTAATGCTCTAGCTGACTGGCTGCCAGATGTCTGTGTCTCTCTCCAGGCCCTTCTTCCATATCTCTTCTGCTCTCTTTCTGGGAAGGCTGACTTACACAGAGATTTATCAAAGGAATCCCAGTCCCCTTGCTTTTTTGGGGGACCAGCCAAAGGGAATTCCCCGCAAAACTGAGGGAAAGTGGGGATGGGTATTTCCTGCCCTGACTCTTCCTGGAAGAATGTCTTGGCCTGGCTGTGTTCCCCCAGCCCCCCCACGTACTACTGAAGGATGGTGCTTCTCACCAGAACCTGGCTGGTCCCATCTACTCCAGGCAGCACCCACTCTGGGTGCAGGGGTGGGGACAGATCTACTGCCACCATCTGGGGGTCCTGTACTCCCCTGTGCTTCTCACACCTTGGTAATTCTCCACTTTATAAATAAACCCTTCCTAGGTTCTCCTAATTTGTCTGGGCTCTCTGTTCCTATGAGGACCCTGATGGATGCCATGGTGTTAGCGTTTAGCTGTGCCATGACTGTGCCCTCCAAAAAAGCTATAGAGAGATTTCTAGAAGCTTCTTCCAAAAATTCCTTCTACTATAGCATCTGTAATTGTCTTTAACTGCTGAGCCATCTCCCCAAATTCACATCCATAATTGTCAAGCCATTGGAACATTGACTCCCCCTGAGAGTGACAGAAGTCAAGCATAAACCTCAAAACTAGAGGTGAAGGGCTGGAGAGATGATTCAGCGGTGAAGGCATTTGCCTGCAAAGCCTAACGACCTAGGTTCAATACCCCAATACTCACTTAAAGCCAGATGCAGAAAGTGCTACATGATCTGGAGTTTGTTTGCAGTGGCCAGAGGCCCTGGTGGGCCCATATTTTTCCTCTCTCTCTCTTTTGAAACTAAATAAATAAAAATATTTTGAAAAAAATAAACAACTAGAGGTGAGTGTATAAAACTGGGTCCATCAACTTTCTGTTATTGGCAGTTAATGGGTGCTGGGGGGAGGGGCAGGGAACATTTTCTTCAGTGGTGTTGCCGCTAATAAGTTGCACACGATCTGGTGACTAGTCCCCCACCCATGCTCAGGCAGGCAACCCTAATTAAACTCATTAGACACACACACACACACACACACACACACACACACACACACACATGTGCACACGTGCACACATGCACGCACATGCACATGCACAGGAAAAAGACATGACGGTAGAAGGACTAGTTAGGAGGAAGAAAAGAGTTCATTTGAAGCAGGAAGAAGAGAAGGTAGTGGGAGGGGATTAAAACCAAGAGATATTATATACATGTATACAAATGTCAGTACATAAATACATAATAAAATTAAATAAAACAGGTGTCCAGTGGACTTGTAGAGTGTGATGGATGATGACAGCTGGTAGGGCTAGGATGTGACTGTGAACCCAACAAGCCCAGGGTCTCTGCGGAGTCCTCCAGAGACTTTGCAGAGCTAGGTCAACGGAGGAAGATTCTGGAACCACTTCAGGATCTTCCAGTTTGTGTGATGGTGACAGACCAGTTACGGAGATAGCTCTGTGTGATATGGTCTTGAGAAAGATGGCTCAACCATATGGTTCTCCTCAGCCCTAAATTAGGGCTATTAATAGGGGTACTGTTAAGTTAGATAATATTTGGAAACTACTTAGGACAATGCTTTGTACATAGTATGTCCACTGGTATCAATAGAGGATCTCTTCTCTTCAGCATCTTTTGCATGGAATATCTTGGCTATTCTGGGAAGAACCTTCTACCAAAGATACACCTTCTCTTTTACTATTATTATCATGCCTCTGACCAGGGGTGGGCAGTGTGATGGTTGTCAACTTTTGACAGGAGTTACAATCACTGTGGAAACCAGTCTCTGCCTATGTCTGTGAGGGATTTTTTTTAGGTTCAGTTAGTTGGAGTGGTGGGAGCCACCCTGACTGTGAGCAGCACGGTCTCGTGGTCAGGCATTTGGTCCCAAGAACGAGAAAGTGAGTGATGGGGCAGCTAGCTCTGTGAGCAGGTAAAAGTGCTTGTTGTGCAAGCCTGACAACCTGAGTTCGAATCTGTAGAACCCATATTAAGATGGACACAGTAGCACTTGTTGGTCAGCTACTAGCAGAGAGGAGGCAGGGAATGCCCAGAAGTGCACGGGCCAGCAGCAGCAAGCAATGAGACCCTGCCTCCAACAAGGTGGAAAGTGAGGAACAGCACCCCGATTGTCCCTGACCTCCAGACACCGCACTCACGCATACACACGTGTTCACAGTCATTAAAGAAAGAAGAACCTATTGGAAGGCACAGTGACTGGGTGTTGTAGTCAGACACACACTGCTGGGATGAATCTCCAAACCAGGCACGATTTTGGGGAGGAAGGTATTTATTGAAGTAACAGACCCAGGGAAAGTTAAGGAAAAAGGCTGGCTCCCTTTTACAGAAGCAAGCAGAGAGAGACAGTACCTCCAGCAGCAAGCAAGCAAGCACACTGTAATTCTGTAATTCACAAAAATGCAGAACTGCCAGACTGGGGTTCTGGCTTTTCTTTTGCATATCCATCCCTAGTATTTTGCATCCAAATTAGAAAGTGCCAGTCCCCAGGAGGCTAGGCCAAAGTGACACTTCCTCCAGCCAGAAGCCTGGAGACAATAATTTAATAAAAACAATTATAATAAACTCTATTGGGGGACATTATTCAAACTACCACACTGGGTATGCTCTTCAGGGAGTTTTTTGTTTATTTGTTTTTTGAGGTAGCATCTTGCTTTAGCCCAGGCTGACCTGGAATTCACTATGTAGTCTCAGGGTGGCTTTGAACTCACAGCGATCCTCCTACCTCTGCCTCCCGAGTGTGCTATCATGCCTGGTGGAATGTTTTCTTAAACTTTTTAATTTTTAATATTTTTTTAAAAATTTATATATGTATTTATTAGAGAGAGAACTGGCATGCCCGGGTCTCCTACCACTGTGGTCCCGGGGAATTGAACCCAGGCCATCAGGCTTTGCAAGTCAGTTCTTTAAACCACTGAGTCATCACTCCAACCCTGCAGGGATTTTTATACTGAGCCATAATTTCCAAAAATGGCTTTGTTCAGCTTCCAGCTAGCACGTGTGGAAGGCACGCGTGCTGGTGTGTGACATCATGGCAGGTGCAGAGGCCGTAGCACAGAACAAGAAAGCTCCATCCTCACCTTCACGCATGTGCTACAGAAAGACACAGCTTAGGCTGGGCGACAGATGTCTTCCCAACCACATTTAATTTAAAACTCAGCCACTTGAGAAAGTTCAGCTGTAAGCTTGGCCTTCTGGCAACACCCTCAGCACAGGGCAGTACTGTAATCAAACTGTGTCTCACACAGATTTTTCCCATCTAGACCTTCTGGGCTCTTCCACAGGCTCCCTTGACATGGGTTCTTATCACACTTGCTCGCAAGTGTCTCCTGGCAGCACAAATGGATTTTCAGTTTAGAGTGCCCGAAATAAGGAGAAAAGGCCATTCTTGTAATTTCTCTGCCATGAACTTGTGCTGATTTGCAGTGAAAACTAAGATATTTGAATTTTTGGAAAGTTCATCTGTGTAACAGAAATTTTTTATTAAAATCTTATCAAGTGAGTTGCAAATAAGACACCCTACAAGCTCACAGTTTTCAAGTTTGCAAACATGTCTATAAACAACAGGAAAACTTGGAGGCATTTGAGTTTCTTTTTCAACTATAAGTTGAGAATCGAGAGCCTGGGTTGAAGGGCTGGGCTGCCAAAGGCCTGACAGGCAGGCACATCTCAAGCAAGATGGGGTAAGAAGATCTTCAGGAAAGCTAAGAATGCCTGTAAAAGCACTCTTTCCATAAATCAAACAATAAGACTTCCAGAAAACACAGTTAAATTTGCAGGAAAGCATTACTTTTCACTTGCTTGCAGAAAGGGGATAGAGCTCAGAGGTACAGTGTGCCTGGCGTGGACAGGGTTTTATCCCGGGAACTGCAAATGATAAACAAAAGGAAGTTGATGTCCATACAGGTACCTAACTTTCTGATGTAATCCTTCCCGCCTTTGCCTTCCAACAGAAGTTAAAGTGCCTTCTAGGAAGCTAAGCTATGATATGCCTGGTCCCCTGGGCCTCCCTTTTCCCTCTTGTCTGACTTTCCTGCATGTGGATGGTGGTGACTTCCGGGAAGACTCAAACCTCATCAAACTGAAGACTGTAAGTGTAAGTGACTTGAGAGCTCAGCTCTAATGACGCAGCTCTGTCTTGCCCTCCAAGGCTCAAGGAACACTGGGGAAGAAGAAGCAGAAAGGATGTAGGAGCCTGAGGGCGGGAGGAGTGTTTTAGAACTCTATCTTCTAGTCATGAAGTGGCCACTGTATTCATGACCTCACTGTAGTAGTTTCTACCTGCACAAGTCTGCACAATATTGGACCCATCAACATATCATTCATCATGGATGATGGAGAAGGGCAAAGAAAATAAGAAGAGAGAAAGGCAGACAGACAGACAGAAAGAGAGAGAGAAATAAAGAAATAAAGAAAGAAGAAAGAAAGAAGACCAGCAAAAGAAAAAAGATATCAAAGTAGAAGAAGAGGGACTAGTTGGAAGGAAGTTGGGGTTCGGTGTGGGAATAGGAAATGGGATGAAGGAAGATAATGGGAAGCGATTATATTCAAAATACAATCAAGAAAATTGTCAGAAAAGTTTAGGGTTAACTGGGTGTGGTGGCGCATGCCTTTAATCCCAGCACTCAGAAGGCAGAGGTAGGAGGATCGCCATGAGTTCTACCCTGAGACTACAGAGTGAATTCCAGATCAGCCTGGGTTAGAGGGAGACCCTACCTCAAAAAATACAAAATAGTTAAGGTTGGAGAGATTGATCAGTGGTTAAAGGCACTTGCTTGCAAAACCTGACAGCCAGGTTTAATTTCCCAGTACCCACATAAAGCCAGATGCACAAATGGTGCATACCTCTGGAGTTCATTCTGACACACGCATATCCTCTCTCTCTCTCTCTCTCTCTCTCTCTCTCTCTCTCTCTTTCCTTTCCTCACAAATAATTTTTTTAAAGTCTAAGTTTATTTTCAACTCCTGTTTTCTTTTTTAAAATATTTTATTTATTTATTTGAGAGAGAGAGAGAAAAAGAGAGAGAGAGGCAGACAGAGAATATGGGCACACCAGGGCCTCCAAGCCGCTGCAAATGAACTCCAGACACATGCGCCCTCTTGTGCATCTGGCTGTATATGGGCACTGGGGAATCGAACTCTGGTCCTTCTGCATTGCAGGCAAACGACTCAGCCGCTAAGCCATCTCTTCAGCCCCACAAATAAATTTTTAAAAATTTAAGTTTGAAACAAGATTCTGAGGTTTCCGTGGAGCTGTTTCATGACCGTGGACTGCTGTGAAGCAGAGATGCTGTGACGCCTATAGTGAAAGACCCTCACTTTGAGATGTCCTTTAATCTGCGGAGACCCTCCCAAGGAACAGCGAGAGACCACTTCTGCGGATGCAAACAGCAAGAGGTTTATTCAGATACACAGGTACCTGGGGCGACTTAGTCTCTGGGAGGACTAGCGCGCCCACAGGCTGGGGTGGGGGAATTTTATAGGGTGAGGAGGCAAAAG
>PVHP010048026.1:0-12685 GCA_004024765.1 Zapus hudsonius | reverse complement strand
TTTGTGTGTGTGTGTGTGTGTGTGTGTGTGTGTGTGTGTGTGTGTGTGTGTAGGCATACCAGGGCATCTTGCCACAGCAAACACCAGATGTTTGTGCCATTTTTAAAATTCACCTTCTGTAGGTGGCTTGAGAATTGAACCTGAGTTGGTAGGCTTTGCAAGCATATACCTTTAACCACTGAGCAATCTTCTCAACCTTTCAATTTTTTGTTTTGTTTTAAAAAGCTATATTGAAACTTGCACATCAAGGTGACAGCAATTCAGTATTTTGAAAACAGTAGCCAAAAAAGGCACCTGAACTCAGGCTTACCAAATAAATACCAGCAAGCTTGCTCCTGCCTTTCTAGCAAGAACAAAGGGTGGGCATAACAACTTCAGCTGACTGGGTGGCAGGAAACTGCACCCACAGGCACACCTGTAGCATCCACCTGGAAACCAAGCTGAATGTGAAGAGGTCACCTGTGCTGGTTCAAAGGACATTTTCCTGGCAGGAGTCCAGCAGGCTTGGTTAGGTTTGAAGTTCCTCTTGGAACAAGGGATAGCAACTTTTTTTTTTTCTTCTTTATTTTGGATTCTGAGGATGGAACCTGTGTCCTCACGCTTGTAACTGAGCCATTTCCTCAGCTCCCCATCTGTTCTTTATTTTAAAAATATTAATCAATTAATATTTTTTGCAAGTGTGTGGGAGGGGGTACCAGGGTCTTGCCACTGCAAACAAATGCCTGTCCGACTTTCCTTCACATGGCTGGGGAATTGAACCTGGGGCAGCAGGCTTTGCAACCAGGCACCTTTAACTGCTCAGCCATCTCCCCAGCTCCACTTACCTGTACTTTCTTACTGGACAGAGTTGTGGAGGATAGCAAGGTGACCGTCAAGGCCTGTCTACACTGCCATGGTCATCTTTTCCTTTGGAAGGGGCCAGCCAGGCCACCCCTTTGCTCACAGGGCTAGTGAGCTTTAGTGTGTATATCTAGTGACCAGAGGTGAGTCTGCCTCGCTGGACTTGATTTCTACAAGTACACTGCAAGGGAATTTAACTGGTTTTTACTTCAAAAGCCAGGAAATCCCATAAAATCAAAACAAATCTTTATGGTGTAGCAACAGTGTGAAAAATACATGCCACCAACAAAAACAGAAACATATGCTCCCAGGGTCTGGCTTCCAGATGCCCGAAGAAGGAAGCGAAGGAGTCACGTGGCCAGAGCATCTCACTAACCTGCTGGTCGGTGACGGGCTTGTCATGGAGTGGTTTTGCTCGTCCAAAGGTGGCTTTGATGACCTGGCTTCTGAAATGTTCGAGCTGAGGCACAAAGGGGACAGTGGGTCAGCACACAGGTTGTCCTAGGTGACCCTAGGTGAGGTGCCAGGACAGGGTCCAGTGGAGGATGACCCACAGTGGGCTGTCCCAGGTGGGTTACACCTCTGTTCCTGGCCTCCCTGGCAAGGTGAGGGAGGGGGTGATATCTCCATCACAGAGTTCAGGGAAAAGTCTGGAGGTACCTTGGTCACTCTGTGTGATCACAACACTGGAAGCTTGGTACCTCGGAGGAAAGAGCCCAGAAGGCTTTCATTACTTCTCAGACATGCCTGTTCAACCCAAGCCAAGCACGTGGTCCCCTTGCACACATGTCTCGGGCCCTCCAAAGAGCCACTTGCTGCCAATTATCCGGTGGGAAGTCTGGGGCCGGGAGTGCTTTTTTCATAACTGCTAGGCTGTGACATAAATATTGAGGCTGTCAGCCCAAGGAAGTTGTATGATCACAACGGTGCCTGGGGAGAGGAGAGGGCGCTCTCTCCCGTCATCCCGATGCCCTAAGCATCCTGAAGTCTGTCCACCATATCGTTCTGTCTCCCTGGAGTCGGCACAGTGCTGGCATGGAGTGGGTGCTCAGTGAGCACCTGGACACAGAAACACCCACCCAGGTCAGGCCGCAAGCAGGTGACCTGTGCCTCCCAGGTGGAGAGGTTCACCGATGTGGAGTGAGGGCTGAGAGCTACAAGTGCAAGGTGTTCTGGATTCCAGCAGGAGGCAGAGCAAAGAAGCCTGGCTTGCTCTGGGAACATAGCTTCAGGGCAACGCTTGGCTACGTCTGTGGTCGGCTGGAAAGGTGTGGGCACTAGAAACTAATGGAGCCTGGCATGGTGGCCCACGCCTTTAATCTCAGCACTTGGAAGGCCGAGGTAGAAGGATTGCTGTGAGTTCCAGGTCAGCTTGGGCTAGAGTGAGACCCTACCTCCAAAAAACCAAAATCAAAACCAGCAAGCAAGCAAACAAACAAAAAACCAAGTGTAATGTACTGCTCTGAGGGACCCCAAAGGGCCATCTAACCAACTTACAAGTCAAGGTGTTCTGAGACGCAGGTTTTCAACACAGGAGTTATGGGAAACCAAAAATGGTCAAAGTCCCCCAAACCTTTAAACAAGGCACTCCAAGCCAACAAGGGAGGGTCCCAGCTGCCCAAGGAGTTGGTTATGTAGGGGAGACCCTGTGTGCAAGGGTCCCTCCATGTCACAGGGCGTGACTAGAACATCCCATGGAGGCGGGGCCTTACGGGGAAGAGGTGGGGGAGAGGATCAGGTGTCAAGACAGCCTGGCTCTCTCTCTGGAGTCCATGCTTGAAGGAGCCTCAGTGTCCTGTAGGTGACCTCTGTCCAGAGCTGAAATAGGATCTTGCTTTTTGGACAAGGGGCCCATGGCATGGTCTCAGGCCAGCTGTGTGTTGGGGAATGCAGGAGGCGGGGTGGTGAGGGACAGCCCAGGGGCACAGACAGGCAAGGCTTTGCCATGTGACAAGGCTGGACCTTCAAGAGAATGACTGTGTGACAGTGAAAGGCTGTCCAGTAGATAACCGCTGTGGAACTTGGGTGTGCCTCCAAACGTCAGTCAGTGTGGGGACAAATCTGGCCACACTTCCTGGTTGCAGCTTGGATGGCAGCAAATGGAGAGTCCTGGGCACTGAGCTGAGCAGGGATCCTGTAGGTCCTTTGCCCGTCGGCAACTCCTGTGACTCTCCTCCCAGAAATAACCACAAATTCCTATGCACACAGACTGTCGGAACGCTAGAGAAATGGCACCTCTCGCACAGCTTTGTGGGGACAGCTCATCACCCTGCCCAGGACCTTCTCTGTCTCCAGTGGACTTTGGACATTTTATTAAGAAAAGACATTTCCCTGTAGACACGGCGACACCTGCTGGAGGTTCAGGGGAAGAAAAACTGTGGGTCAATATCAGGATCAAAAATGTTAGGGAGAAAGTTCTAGAAGCACCTCAGGGCTGTGTAGGCTGCCTGGCCAGGGTCTTTACAGCACATGGCAGGAGTGGGCTTGTTATCTGGGATGAGAGCCCACGGAGGCCACTGGCCTGAGACTGTAGAGGATCTAACGATGCCTGTCTTCCTATCTTGGGCCTCCTTTCTCCCCACCCCCCTGGCTCCCTGGGTTTAGGAGATCCCAGGGGAGCATGGGCCAGTGAAGGGGGCTCTGGAACACGCCTACCTGACCTACTGCCCTTTCCAAATTGACTTTAATGAGGCTCTCTCTGCTCCCCATTTCTTGTAGCTGAAGCAATTTCCTTCTGGAATCTTCCTGAAGTTTCTCTTCCACCTGAAATGATGATGAAAGCACGTGCTTGCTGCTAATGCGGTCATGATGATTAGATCCCTCGAGGAGATCTAATGGCCACAGAGGGTCCCACAGGGGTAGAGGCAGCTGCCACCCACACAGCAGGGGTCACAGGGGAGCACTGGGGAAGCAGGCTCCTGACGCACTGTCTCTTGAGGGGAAGAGCCAGGCGCAGTTCTCTGGGCTGAGCTGCGTTCATCTTACCCTGGCTCCAATCTCAGTGTGGCCCAAATACACCATGTGAGTTCAGGAAAGTTACTTTGCTGGTCTGTGACTAGGCGTTGCCCGGGGACAGCTAGGGTCAATGACATTAGAACTGCCTTCAAGAGTTATTGGGGGTTAAGAACTTCTGGAAAAGTGGAGGCCCATCATCATTGTTGTACAAGTATCTAAGGTTTGGTTGCAACTTCTAATCGCTCCTGGAAATATGTACCACACAGCATTGTCCTGACACCCTAAGGAACCAGTCCACAGGGGACTTGATAAACTATCCTGTGTGTCCAGTGACTGTCACTCAGGAAGTCTTGCTAAGCAATGGCTAGAAAAGAAGTGTAGCCTGCCAAAGAAGGCATTTAAAAATAGGGGAACTTGTCTATTTATTCCACTTGTTTGCTCAATGCCACCCTCTGCTGGCCATCATGGGACACTGCGGCCTCTCTATTCACTTGAATGATTAATACTTTTAGAGAGTCCCGTGCCCAGCCAGGGTCTGACAGTATCAGGGAGAGAGCAGAACTGTCCTACGTGCCAGGGTCTTGTGCTGACACAGCCTCACAGGCTGATCATTAAGGGACAGAGAGGAGACACACCCTTTAGAACAGTCTGAGTAGCAGGGGGCAGTGAAGAGCCCCTGGCTAGGAGCCAGCTTGCAGAACCTGCTTGCAAATCCAGCTCACTGCTCCCTCCTTGCCAGTCCCCCAGGTCTACAAATGCCCTGATTTCTGTATGCCCTGTGCTCCTCACCCTAGGGAGATCTCCTGCCCCCCCCCCCCCCCGCACCAAGCCTCAGGACCATCTTCAGCTATGGCCCTGCTGCATTTTGGCACACAATGCCCTGTCCCTTCTCTTCCTGCCTCCTTGTGTCCATTCAGGCCTCAGGAGTTTGCTGGGCTCCATCCCCACTCCCACAGGCTCAGCCCAGAACCTGTGGGTCTTTGGCCTATGGTAAGCAGCCTCTCTGCCTTTCATTTATTTCCTTCTAGGTCATTCTTAGTGGTGCTGTGAGAATCACCATCCCATGAGTAGCGCCACCTGAGATCACGTTCTTCCACGAGAAGTGGATGCTAGGCTGTGTGGTGAGGTGTCCACTGGCCGAGTCTGTGAAATGTGGTTAGGGGACGTTGGGTTTTAATTTACTCTTGTTTGGTGGACATGCTAAGTTTTCACATTTATTTGACTTTTATTATATATTTAATGTTTGAAATTGTATTTACTTAATTGTATATGCATGTGTGTGTGCATGCATGTTTATGGGTGTGTCAGGGTCTCTGCAGACCAGAGCCACTACAAATGAATGACCATTTAGTGTTATGTGGGTGGCTGGGGAATCGAATCCAGGGAGGCAGGCTTTGTAAGCAAGGACTTTTGAACGCTAATTCATCTCTCCAGCCCCTAAATATTTTATTTTTAAATAAAAATGTGAAAGAATTGAATTTCACATTTATTTTATTTTATGTTTAATAGTGACATGTCACTAGTGGTTATGTCACAGTTATGAATCAGACAAATATGGCTTCTTGTCTGGGCTTCTCACCTTCCTGAACTGCATGGCTTCACATTAGCTACTTAGCTCTGGGCCTTTACCTCATTCTTCACATCCTGAGCTGTCACATGGGCGTAGACATGGATGGATATGGAGGTGATTTCTAGAACATGACAACTTGCCGTCACCATCTCCACCTTTGTCATTCATCACAAGCTCGTTCTACTCAACACCACAGTCAGAGGCGCTCCCTAGTACTTCATGGCCCCTCATACATGGCTCAAGTCCCAATGTGAATGAAAGTACCAAGTCTAAGATTCCAGAAAGCCATGGAAAAATGAACCCATGCCTATAAAAATCCTAATAAAATTTCTGTGAGTCAAAGGAAAAGAAAATCTTAAGAACAGCCAGGGAAGAGACAGATTGTACAATGGTGCCAGAATTAGCCACATTGCTGGAAGAGCAGAATGGTGTAGTTAACACTGTCTATAATGGCGTAGCAGGCACCTTCTCACTGCAGGACAAAACACCTGACCAGAAACATCTATGGAAGGGAAGGGTTTGTTTCAGCTTAAAGTTTGGAGGGCCATTTTCATCATGGCAGGGAAAGCATGGAAGGAGCAGACAGCCAGGTGACACATCTTGTCTCATCAGCAGGAAGGAGGCAGCAAGAGTGAGCTAGCTAGCACTGGCAAGAGGGGAGAAGACCGTCAAATCCCAAGGCACGCCCCCCAGTGACACACCTCCTCCAGCAAGGCTCCACCAGCTGAGGATCATGTCCGAGGTTTAATCACAAACACTTGAGGCACATCCTCTGACCTCATGTGTGCCTACACTTGTACACATAAATAGTTACACACATGCACACAAAATACATAAATTTCAGAAAGAGTGTAGCTGATGAAATTCTATCAATGATAAAGTAGACGTTAATGGAAAAACATTACTATAGATGAAGAGAGTCATGTCTTTTTTTCATGTGTATGTGTGTGGTGTGCATGCATGTGTGTGCGTGTGGAGGTCAGAGGTTGTTTGGGGTGTTTTCCTCCATTGCTCACCATCTTATTTTTTTTTTCAAGACAGGGTTTTTCACTGTCCCCAAAACCTCATGATCCAGGCCTGCCAGCCCTGAGGATTCTCCTGTCTCCACATCCCCAGTGCCACCATGCTCAGATTTTATGTGCAGGGAATCTGAACTCATACTTGTATGGCAAGAACTACTGAATGAGCCATCCCACCAGCCACCAAGAGGGGTCATGTTTTGATGGCCAAAGTTTGATTTAATAGGAAGTGTTATAATGCTAAATTTATATGTACCTAATAACATGCCTTCAAAATATATAAAGCAAAAAAAGATGCTAAAATGGAAACAGATAAATACACAATCCTGATGAGAGTTTTTTTTTTAAAAAAAAACAATGCCAAAAATAAAAAAAGTAAGAAAACCAGTCCGAGTATGTGAATTTTGGATGTCACCAGCATACTTGGCTAAATGACATATGGAATGCTGTGCCCTCTGATTGCAGAATGCAGGTTTTTTTTCATGAGCACATGGGAAGCCAACATTAACCTGAGGCAGGTCACAAAGAAAATCTCAGTAACTATCTATCACAGGACAGAAATCCCACAGACCTTGTTCCCTGACTACAGTGTGCAATCCAATGACCAAAAAAATAATCAGAAAATTCCATTAGGAATAACTTCAGAAAAATCCATGAGTCAGTGAAGAAGTCATGGTGTGAAATGGAAAATATTTTTTGTGAATAATAATGACAATATATACTAACATTTGTTAAGTGCAGGTTTTAGCATGTATTCTATGTTTTAGCATGTATTTCTTCTTTAGAGAAATTTATAACCCAGTCTATGGCCATGCCACCCTGAATGCGCCCGATCTTGTCTGATCTCGGAAGCTAAGCTGGGTCGGGCCTGGTTAGTACTTGGATGGGAGAAATTTATAACCCAGAGAGCAAGCAGCTTGGTCATTATCATGATGACAACTGTTTTAATTAAAAAAAAAACCAAAGTAAGTTTATTTTCATTGAGAAGGTATTTCACAGAGGGAAATTAAGCCAGTGGCTTAACAAATTTCCAAGTGTTTCCATTTCCATTTTTAGTCTCTTAAAATTATCTGGCTCAATTATTTCCTGGGTAAAATTTTCAAATATGAATTGGATTCATTTATAAGTTTTTCTGGTCCCTATAAATATCTGCCAATCACAGCTCTGTCATTGTGCATTTTGTGACCTTCACTTCTATCTCCCATATTAGATTTCACATATCTAAAAATTTTTTTGAGACAGGGTTTCATGTAGCCTAGGCTGGCCTCAAACTTGCTATATAACTGATGATGACCTTGAATTCTGATCTTCCTTCCTCTACCTCCAGAGTGCTGGGATTACAGGGGTGCACCACCACACCTGGTTTATGGGGTACTAAGGATGGAACCCCAGATTCCATACATGCTAAGCAAGCATCTACCAACTGAGCTTCATTCCCAGACAGACCCACAGCTAGACTTTGAGGATATCTAATTCTTCTCTCAATTTTTTTTGTTTTAGTCAATATCAAATTTTATCATGTGGCTTTTGATGCTGTTTTCACTTTGGGCTGATTGTTTCTGCCAAGTCTACATATGTCTGGTCAGCTTTTACAGGCTTTCATGCCGGCAGCAGAGTGTGCAGTGTGTCCGACAACTTCTTATATACATTGTGTATTTAGTCTGTAAATGTTAATTATCCTGACAGTTATACTAAGTAAAGAGTCATCTGTGATCCTAATGCACCTACAGTGGGAGGCGGAGCCAGGAGAATCTGAAGCTCACGGGCCAGCTAGACAGGCTTGTTGGCAGTGGTAAGACACCACAGACATGTCATTGTCCTCTGACCTCTATGTGTGTCCCATGGCACGCATGCGTGCACACACACACACTCACACACACTCACACACGCACCACACACACACATGCACACAAACACCACACATACACACACACTCACACACACACACCACACACACTCACACACACACACACTCACACACACGCACAGACACACTGTTTTAAGAATTGCACTGCTATTTGGATATGCTCTTAAAATAGTCTTAGATTTTTAGGACAGACCATCACCAGGACTCTTGGTTGCTCATCAGAACTAGATGGTAAGAGCCTATCACTGAAGACTCAGCATGCTGTTTGTAGAACACTGAAACATCATGTTGGGACTTAGCAGGAAAGTTCCTCCCTCCTGACTAGCTGTTATCATGCTGCAAAGCACTCTGCTGCCTTCCATGAGAAAACAGTCATCAACAGTCTTAAGCAGCAGTGGACTCTGGGAGCTACAACAGCTGACCAGCCGGGCAAGGAGCGCCCACTGGTGCAATAATGGCATGACTGTTATGGAGGAAACCAAGTGCTTTGAGGCTCACTCTACAGGAGGGAACTTATACCTGGTACTGGAATCCTAATCTAAAGCCAAGGCTGGGGAAGACATAATCCCTAGGGCCAAAACTTCTACTGCTGTTTGGCTAAATGGACATTATGCCACCAAATTACCCTCTGAAATTTTTATGTTTATTCTCATGTATTAATGCTACTTTCACTTTTGGTTAGAGAAGCTTCTTTTTTCCTGTGGTGGTGACCACTAACTCAGAACTCATCAAAGTGTTGGAAAGAAGTGACAATTGAGCGCTCAGCATTAAATGAGACATCTCTGTCACACCGTTCGAGTCTCACGAACATGGCAGAAGAGGTGGAGGGGAGAACGCAGGAGCAAATGGATGGGGAGGAGCGCTTTGGACACAAAGTGCCTGGTCCGGTCCTGATCACAGAGCAGCTCTCGTTACTAGAACAAGACTATGTAACAATGGGGCCATCAACATGCTGTCACCGATGGTGGAGAAAAAAATGATGACATCAGAAGAGAAGCAGAACTGGTTTAAAAGAAGAAGGGATGTGGGACCCTGCTGAGAGGCACAGAGAATATAGGGTTAAAGGAAAGTTGAGGCTGGCCTGAAACCCCAATAATCTCATCCTTATTTGAGATCGAGACCTGTAGGAGTTTGGCCTTGTCTCCTCTCTTTTATCCTAACAACTCCAACCCCCCTGGCAGGCCTCAACAAACCCTGATAAGCCCAGGCACTTCAAGGCCTGAGTTTATTGGAGCTCACATACCCCAGCTGTAATAATAAGCCTGGGCAATAAAAATTTAAAGGTCACAACTCCTCTGCAGTCACCACCATCTGGTACATGCCTAAATGTATGTAATTCCTGCCACTTGGAGCTGAGAAAGCCCCCCCCCCCAATTTATCTATGCAAACTAGGCATCCACAGGTTACTGGCCCCTGCCAATCCCTTCATGAAATGTCTACAGACTACCCTGCCCCTGCCAATCCCCTTGCTGCTTATGCCCCTGTCTCTGGTTTTTCCTCTATATACACAACTTTTTCCCACATAATAAATGAGCCATTCACTGCAACTGTCTCCCGGGTGGCTATGCCCATCAGCTCACCGCTGTCCCAAGACTCTGTCCACCCAGCCGCGTGGATGAACCAGGGTGTTAGTATACAATGACCCCCCCAAGGAATCCATGGACCACAAAGGGATTCAGTAGGGGAGTAGGGGGACAAAGGAGGATGGTGGGAGGGATCGTGATCAGAATACATTGTGTATATGTGCAGAGAGTGACAGTACAGTTATTTAAAAGATCCTTGATTTCTTGTCTTCTCATCAAATAAAGTAGATGATTCACTTTGAGAGGGTACAGCCTTCCAACCCTGCTTGGGACCCTCACACGTCTTTTCATCTTGGAATTTTTAAAGTGTCTGTGACCTACATGCATCATCTAGCTTTTCAGTTGGTTATATTTTTGTTTTTTTTTAATTAAAAATTTATCTGCATGTATGCACCTCTTGCTGCTGCAAATGAACATCAGCCACTTATACCATGTTTTGCATCTGGCTTATGTGGATGGTTTGGGACTTGAACCTGGGTCAGCAGGCTTTGCAAGCAAGAACCTTTAACTGCTAAGCCATCTTCCCAGCCCAGTTATTGTTAAAGTGGTCACTTACCACTACTCTTTCCAAGAATAAAATTATAGCACTTTCCGTGATGACAAAAATGCCCCCTATCTGTGCTGTCTCATGCAGTGGCTGATGGTCACATGGAGCTATGCACTTGGGATGTGGCTAGTACAACGAGGAACTGAACTTGATTTATTTTTAGCTAGTTTGAGTTTAAGTAGTCTTGTGTGGTTACTGTCCACCCGGATGGATGGCATTAGCCTAGAATATGCAACTAAGGCCCCCCCACCCCCAGGATGGGGAGGGACATCAAAATAACTGAGCAACATAAAACTCAGTGGGACCTGGAGATGGGAAGTGTGGGTGGATCTCATGAGCTGAAACAGGGAACCGTTTTAGGTGAACGCTTTAGAAGGGTTCAGGTTACACACGGAGCTTTGGAGTGAGCCCTGGCTCCAATCCTGCCACATCTACTTTATATGAGTGAACAGGGCAGTAACTTCTTGACCTGAGAACCCAAGTCCTCCCCTCAGTGAGTAGGGATGATACCAGCACCAGCACCGACCACACCGGGCGCACCACACGCACCTTGCTCTTCTCCCGCAGAGTCCTGGAGATCATGCCCTGCTCAGAGCTGCTCTTCCTCAGCTCCTCCCTGAGCCGTTTGATTTCTTTCTCCATTTCTTGCATATGCTGTCAAAAAAGGTTTCAGTAGTTACAAAAAAAAAAAAAAAGATTTCAGCCACAGAAAGATCAACTTCCTCAAGGGGCAGCAGACACCTGGGTGGAAGGGTCCCAGGCTTGGGTTTTATAAGGGTGGGATCAAGTCAGGTGCCAGTTTGCTTAGTTCTCTTTGTGTGTGAAAGGTCTACATCTGCACGTAAAGTAGACCCCTCCCCCAATTAATAGATTGTTCTATATGTCAATATATTGATAAATGAAGGAAAATATTTTTTTGGAAATCAGTCCAAATCTAGATTAAATGCTACAAGGGCCATTAGCTCATTAAAAATTGCTTCCTTTCTTTTGGGGGGAGGGTGGTTCAAGGTAGGGTCTCACTCTAGTCCAGGCTGACCTGGAATTCACTATATAGTCTCAGGCTGGCCTCGAACTCACAGCAATTCTCTTACCTTGGCCTCGTGAGTGCTGGGATTAAAAGTGTGTGCCACCACGCCTGGCTTTAGAATCCCTTCTTTAGGGGCTTATTTTTGAGATTGACTAAAACAAGTGCCAATTCAAATCCCAGAAGCCACATCTAAAGCTGGCCATGGCCACATGCACCTGTTACCCAAGTCCTGGGATGGGGGAGTAGAGCCTGGAGGACCACTGGGCTAGCTAAACAGAAGCTCCAGGTTCAGAGAGAGATTCTCAGGGACCTGGAGAGATGGCTCAGGGGTTAAAGTCACTTGCTTGCAAAGCCTGCTGGCCTGGGTCCAATTTCCCAGCCCTCACGTCTCGACAGAACTGGACCCAAAGTGGTACCACCTCTGTGGACCTGAAGCTTCTCTGACAATGAAGGCAGAGCCCTGAGAGGCTGGCTCTCAAGGACACAGCCACACAAGAGCAGTAGGGGAGCGCATCCTCCGCTGGCTTCTGCAAGGGTGCGTGGGGCTCACACACCTACGCAAGTGCATGCATCACACACACACACACACACACACACACACACACACACACACACACACACACTCCCAGAGAGCCCAGAACCTCCATGTTTTGGGAGGAGCCATGGATCCCACCACGAAGCCCAAGGTCAAAACCTAGTTCTGAGGGTGCCTGTGGACACCGAAGTTCAACTCACGCTTTTGCAGAGTTTTAATTCCTTCTCCTGGGACTCCCTGTGCTCTTTGTGGGCCTCCTCCTTCCTCACCTCTTCTTTCAGCTCTGAGCACTGAGGAGAGAGAGGACAGCACACACAGAGGCCGAGGCTGGCCGGGTGCCCGTGGCCCAGTGACCCACCCACGTTCCCATCTGTCTCCTGGGCACACAGATGCCACGGGGCTCTCAGCCCGAGGGATGACGAATCTAAGTTCTTTTTCAAAGCAAACCCAGCTTTGGAGGGCTGAGTGCAGGAAGACACACGGATGGATGCTACTGAGAACCTGGGCTGTGCCCGAGTTACTCCTCAGGACATGACCGTGACCTCTGCGCAATGGTTAGGAAATGGAAGAGCCTCTCTGAAGGTGAGCAGGCAGCAGGCATTAGGAACCAGTGGTTCTCCAGCCAGTGACTGGGTCCCTTTGGGAGTCACTTTAAGCTTTTTTTTTCATTTTTGACATTTTCATATATATATATATATATATATATATATATATATATATATATATATATATATATATATAT
>PVHP010048025.1:0-12656 GCA_004024765.1 Zapus hudsonius | reverse complement strand
GGCTGACCTGGAATTCACTATGTAGTCTCAGGTGATCCTCCTACCTCGGCCTCCTGAGTGCCAAGTGCTGGGATTAAAGGCGTGTGCCACCATGCCTGGCTCTATGCTCATATATTATTAATGCTACTCTCACTTTTGGTTAGAGAAGCTTCTCTGTTCAGATGGTGATGACCAGTGGGTTGACTCAAAACTCAAAGTGCTGAGAAGGGACAGTGGAGTGTTCAGCACTAATGAGAGACATCTCTACCACACCCTCCAGGCTTGGGAATCATTCTTGGAAAGAATTTAAGAGCCAAAGGTAGGGGAGGAGTGCTTACAATACTGCTTTCCAGACACAAGTTGCCATGACACTCATGAACTCATAGTGGCTGACGTTCCCTACACAGACCTGCCAAATTGGGGGGGGGGGTTGAATGGTAACATCAAAATAGAAGAAGGAATTCAGTGAGATGGAACGCAGGGAAAAGGGCTTAGTGGAGGGAGAGGATTAGAGTCATAATATATAATGTGTATGACATGGTTAATAAAGTTAAAAAAATTCTACCTTACTGAAAAAACAGGGTCTGATGTAGCTCAAGTTAGCCTTTAACTTTATATGCAGTTTAGTGATCCTCCTGCCTCAGCCTCCCAAGTTCTGGGATTAGAGGCATGTATCACCACACCAAATGCCAGAATATTTTCTTCTTAGTAAGGCTTACCTTCAAGAAACTATTATTAGATGTTAAATTACTGAGATTTTTACCAGTGTCTAACTGATCAAGGAGAAGGAAATAACCTAACTTGATAAAGCTCCCAGCAGAAGACAAGAACTAGCCAACCCCAGCCCCATTTCTAGATAGGGGAGCAGAAAAAAGTCTAACCTTCTAAGTAAGGAAAGAAAGAGTAGAAAATAACTTGAGGATGCACTGGTTAAGTTCACACTCCAGAGACACAAGTTCCCTACATGACCAAGACCCGATCATAGGACAACAGAATGAGTCTCTTCCTCCCCTGACACCTAGTTACAGCAGGCCTGAAGATTCAGTTTTAAGAAAAACAAGCACCAGAATCAGACAAAGACATGTCAGGGACATTGGAACTTATCAGACCAGAAACTCAAGATGCTGATGTCTGATGAGCTGACAGCATATGCAAGACTATTAGCAGAGATGTGTAAAATTCTCAGTCAACATCAAAAAGAAGTGCTAGAGCCAGGCATGGTGGCACACTTCTTTAATCCCAGCACTCAGGAGGCAGAAGTAGGAGGATCACTATGAGTTCAAGGCCAGCCTGAGGGAGGTGGGAGTGGGGGAATTCCAACCAACTAGAATTCTACATTTGAGAAATTATCCCTCAAAAATGAGGGAGAAATAAACTCCCAAATATTTGAGGACATGTTGCCTTCATGCTATCTGAACTCAATTCTAGCACCTTCCAGCATACCTTGGAAACAATCAAAATAAGGTTCATTCTGAAATTCTACAGAAGTGACTTTTCATTCACTGTATCTATCCTTCCATAATTTTCAATCTTCAACCTATTATTATTCTGTCACCCTTTCAACCATCTCTTCAATCCTGTAAAATCTCACAGACCTGACTTTAGAGTTGGCTGTAAAATTAAGTTCAAAGGCTGAGGAGATGGCTCAGAGGTTAAAGGCAATTGCTTGCAAAGCCTGCTGGCCCAGGTTCAATTCCCCAGTACCCACATAAAGCCAGATGCACAAAGTGACACCAGCACCTGGAGTTCATTTGCAGTGTAAGAGGCCCTGGCATGCCCATTTTCTTTCTCTCTCCAAATAAATTATTTTTTTAAAAGGGCTCTGATAGATCTCACTCTAGAAACATCTTGGGATTTTTTTTGTTTGTTTGTTATCTGTCTCACTCTAGCCCAAGATGACCTCGAATTCATTCAGAAGTCTAGGCTGGCCTCAAATTCACAGCAATCCTCCTACCTCAGCCTCCTAAGTGCTGGAATTAAAGGAGTTTGCCACCAAGGCCACTGAAACATCTTTATTTTTTTTTAATTTTTATTTATTCATTTTCAAGCAGAGAGATACAGTGGGAGAGAGAGAGTTAGAGAGAGAGAGTTAGAGAGAGAGAGAGAGAGAAAGCCAGGGCGCCTTAGTCACTGGAGGCAAGTGGCTTAACCGCTGAGCCATCTCTCCAGCCCTGAAACATCTTTATTAAATTAAATTTATGCCCTTTTTTTTGAAGATGACAGTCTCTATGCTGCTCACTTTAAAAAAGGATGTTACTTTACTGAAAGTTCCTGTGGGTAGTGACATCACTTGATAGGAGTCCCACCAAGAAACGCTTGGCACAACTCCAAAACCACAATGTATTTCACTCACAATCATAAGAAAATACATACTTCACTTTATCATCATAATTTCATATCAGAAAAATGTAATAAAATATGATCTTTAAATACTAAAATGCTTACTGTCCAATTTTAACAAAGTAAAATGCAAATAAAATATTTTAAGTTTCATTAATTCATTAGAATTACTTTTGATTATAATTGTTCAAATCAAGTTCAAATTCTGAATAAAAACACTCCAGGATCAACTATCTAAAGGTTAACAAAGTCTACATATTCTAATAGATAATATATTACTTCTACATAGGAAGTAATCTTTAAAATTACAGCACATTACCTTGACAGAGGTTAGAGAAATTAATGTATTTATTGAAACCAATCAAACAGTATACATAAAACCTGTGCCACTCAACATTTTTAAAAATTAAAAATAAATTTAAATAAAATATGGAACAGGAAAAGGCAAAACAAAAGAATCTTCAAAGGTTAATTTAGAATTAGAAGTTGTTGCGGTCAGCTTCTTAGTTGCTGCGCAGAAAGAACCCAAACAAAAGCAGCTTGTGGAGGAATGGGGTTATGAGGCTTACAGACTCGAGGGGAGACTCCATCCTAGCAGGGAAAATGATGGCATGAGCAGAGGGGTGGACATCACCTCTGCCACAGCACTTGAAATAGTAGCAGGAAAGTGTGCCAAACTCTGGCAAGGGGAAGCTGGCTTATAACCCCATAAGCCCACCCCCAACAACACAACTCTAGCTAGGTTGTAATTCCCTAACTGCCATCAGCTGAGGATCGATCACTGAGAACACATTCATTTGTTTGTGGGGGGACACCTGGATCAAACCATGACAGAAGTATAAGCATAAAATAAAAATTCTTTTTAAAAATGATACTTAAGGGGGTATAGATGTAACTAAATACGTGTTTAGTAAGCACTAGGCCTAAGGTTTGATGAAGGGGGGGACATTAAAAAAAATAATCTGAGGGCTGCAGAGATGGCTCAGCAGTTAAATCACTTGCCTGAAGGCCTAACTAACCCAGGTTCGATTCCCTGGTGCCCATGTAAAGCCATATGCATAAAGTGGTACATGCATCTGGAGTTCCAGTTGGAGGCCCTGATATGCCCATATTCATATTCTCTCTCTGCTTGTAAATAAATAAAAATATTAATAAAAAACAGCTGAGAGTGGTGGTGCATACCTTTAGTCCCAGCACTTGGGAGGCAGAGGTAGGAGGCCACCCTGAGACTACATAGTGAATTCCAGGTCAGCCTAAACTATGGGCTGAGGGTATAGCTAGATTGGTAGACTGCTTACTGTCATGCTCTAAGAAGCCCTGGGTGTGATCCCCAGCAGGGCATAAAGCCTATAACTCCAGCACCTGGAAGGTATGAAGACCAAAACTTAAAGGTCACCTCAGATACACAGGAGTGAAGCCAGCCTAAACTACATGAGACCCTGTCTTAAAACAAGAGCAGCAATCAAAAGCTCAAGGGTTAGTAGTGCTTAGCTGAAATGCTAGCATTCAGAATATAGATAGAGGATTGTGTGTCTGAGGCCAACCTGGGCTGCATAGCAAAATCCTTCCTTAAAATGGGTTAGCAGGTATGAGTGCTTGCCAAACAAGCATGAAGGCCTGAAAGAAATTCAAAGCTCCCATATTTGTGCATGACCACACATACTTGTAAACCAGTCCTGTGGGGAGCAGAGACAAGAGAATCACTGGGGCTCTTGAAAATGGTAGCACCGGGTTCAGAGAACAACTCTGTGTATGAGTGATAGAGCATGCGTATGAGTGACAGAGAAGGACACCTGATAATCTCCTATGGCTTCTGCATGCATGCATACAGGATGCATGCTTTTACACACATGTGCACACACCACACATACTGCATATGCATGTGCCAAAAATAAATAAATAAACTAGCTATGTGACACACACCTCTAATCCCAGCACTCACTTGCTGTGAGCTCAAAGCCATCATGAGTCTACATAGTGAATTCCAGGTCAGACTGGGCTAGAACGAGACCCAACCTCAAAAAAAAAAAAAAAAAAAAAAAAAAAAAAAAAAAAAAAAACCTGAATGTTTCTTAGAAGTGTTATATTCAATAAAAGGGAATAGAAGCAAAGGCACTTCAATACTAATGAGAATACCTAATGCTTTAGTATATATTATTTTCTCTAAGATAAACCACAACTTTATATAAATGATTCCAGTGATGGTGTAAAGAAAGATACAAGAAAAGCCTGGAAGCCAGGCGTGGCTGATGACACGAGGTAGGAGGATCACCATGAGTTCAAGGCCACCCTGAGACTACATAGTGAATTCCAGGTCAGCCTGGGCTAGAGTGAGACCCCACCTCTAAAAAAAAAAATAAGAAGAAGAATTTTACGGTAGAATTCAGAAAGATAAATGTACAGCAAGTGATGAAACTGAAAAGTTAATAATTCTTTAGCTATAACTAGTAAAGACCAGTTAAGTCTATGAGAATAAGATAATCTACAAGGAATAAGAAATGTGGATGGTTTTAAATACCTGTCCACAGATTGTTTATTAGTTGCAAGGGTAAGAAAGTAGACACTGTTTTGACCAGGTGATAAAAGCAATGCTACCAACGTAAGACAGGTGCAGTATAGTCTGAATTTGATATTCTAAGGACATATCATCATTTATGTATAATTCTGGTCAGAGACACATGGTTTGAATCTAATAATACTAAAAAGTCAAATAATCCAAGTGAGAAATATTCTAAAACAATTGGCCTACATTCATTAAAATGTTAATGTAATGAAAGAAGTAGCTAAAGAATTGTTCCAGGTTGAAGGAGAGCAATAGAGACACGAGGGGCTTAGGAGCTGGCTCAGTATTTAAAACACATGCTGTTGTGGAAAGATGAGGTGACCACTAGACAGACACACGTGGCCTGGAGACATGTCGGGTACATCTCAAATTTTTATTTCAGCACCCAAAACTTTTTATAACCCAAGGCTGCATTGTTTAACATTATCTCTCTCAAAAGGAAACTCAGCAAGCAGGAACAAAGTTTATTAGCATTAACAAACAGGATGAGAACAAAGGCATGCTGGGATCAAAGGTTTGTGTTACCACGCTGCTCTAAGACCAAAGGTGAGTGCCACCTCCTCTGGCCTCATATTATAGCCTAAACCTTAGCCCAGTCACTCGGCTGGGCTGGGACTCAACAACATGCAAACATGAGGACCTGAGTTTGGATGCCCAGGTAAAAGTAGGTGCAGTAGCAACAGTGTCTGTATAAGCTCAGCATTTATGCATGGAGATGGAGGTAAAAACAGGAAAATCACTAGAAACTCATGGGCCTGCTATGCTGGCCAACACAGCAGTGAAGAACAGACCCTACCCTCAAACAAGGTAAAAGCTGACATCCAAGGCTGTCCTTTCACCACATGGAATTTTAACACACACACACTCTAAATGCAATGTGTGATCTCGTAAGGAATCCTTTACTGGAGGGAAGAAGGCTTGGAATAGACGGCAGCCTAAAACAAACACCAATGATTAATTTCCTGAATTTGTTGTAAAGTTTGATTACATTATTAGACTATCCTTGTCCTTTGGAAATCAAAAAATACTAAATGGGAGTAACATACAAACTTACTCTCACCAGGCCATCAAAACATAAAGTTGTGACTCAAACCTCATTAAGCATAAGCTAGAGTGAGACCCTACCTCAACCTCCCCCCAAAAAAATACTCATGAAAACAGAGATTTAGAGTGTTGTAGTCAGCTTTCTGGTTGCTGCAACAAAGAACCTGATGGGAGGAATGGGTCTATTTTGACTTACAGACTCAAGGGCAAGCTCCATGATGGCAGGGAAAGTGACAGCATGAGACCGGGTGAACATCACCTCCACACCACAGCACTGCACACAGCAGAATGAAGGTGTGCCAAAACCTGGCAAGGGGAAGCTGTATAACCCCCATAAGCCCGCCCCCAACAACACACCTCCAACAAGGTTCCAATTCCAAAAGTGGGAATCAAGCATTCAGAATACAGCTGGGAATCAAGCATTCAGAATACAGTAAGTTCATAAACTTAATGATTCAGGGACCACTACACAGAGTCTATAGTGAATGCTAAATTAGATACTTACCTTGCCTGCCAAGATTCAGGGAACAGAAGAGGGGGCAGAAAGATTTTAAGAGCCTCAGGGTGGGAATAGCCCCCCCTAACCCCCAAAGACTAATTGGTGTCTTGGTCCCCACAATGAATACCAATAACCCCATCAAAGAAGACCCTCAGAAGAACTGGGGTAGGGGAGAGTGTGAAGTGTGAAATGTGACTATGAAATACGAAGTGTGTTTAAAATAGAAAAGTAGGGATTTTTGTGTAGTAAAATAGCTAAATACAAGATGCTGGTTCTAAACTGCTCATTTAAGCTCAGAAAAATAGCTGTGCCATAGGTCCTTAAGAGAAGCACCAGATGTGCAGCTGCCTGATAAGGCATAGGAGGGTGGAATTGAGTAACTAACTGCTTACCTGGCTTCTGTAAACTGCTTGCACCATAGAAATGTAGAAGGATAAAAATGACTAACCGCATACTTGGCTTCTGTAAAATGCTTGCGCAGAATGACTAAACATAACCCCTATACTGAAAAAACCGTGCGCGCCAAAAATATAAACATATGAATGTACCAATGACAAAATAGCAAACTGTTTACTTCTGTCTATAAAAATGCTTGAGATCCTGCACGCGGGGCCATTGGTCTCAGCCTGCTGAGTGGCCACGGACCGGGTTTGAACCTGCTCGAATAAAGTGACCCATGCGTTTTGGTGGTCTGTCTTTGGGGACCGGACCTTACATGAGCCTAAGAGTACAACCTTTTATAAAAAAAAAATCAATAAATAATAAAAAATTTAAAGTTGTGGCCCAGCAACACCTTTAATCCCAGCATTTTGGAGGCAGAGGCAGGATCACCACAAGTTCAACACCAGCCTTGGACTACAGAGTGAGGTCCAGATCAGCCTGGGCTAGAGTGAGACCCTACATAAATAAATAAATAAATAAATAAATAAATAAATAAATAAATAAATAAATAAATAAATAAATAAATAAATAAATAAATAAATAAATAAAATATGTAAGGTCGTATGCTCAGCATGGTGGCACATATCTGTAGTCCCAGCACTCAGGCTGAGTAGGAAGATTGCCATAAATTCCAAGGCCAACCTGGGTGTATAGGGTGAATTCTAGATCAGGTTGGGCTAGAGTAACTCTCCCTCAAAAAAAAAAATAATAATTATAATAATTATAAAATTTGTGTGTGGGGCTGGAGACTGCTCAGTGGTTAAGGCACTTGCTTCCAGTGCCTAAGGCCCAAGGTTCAATTCCCTAGTACCCACATATGCCAGACCCACAGGTGGTGGCCCTGGTGCTCTTCCCCCCTCTCTATTTCTCTGCTTGAAAATAAATTAAATATTTAGAAAAAAAATTGTGTGTGTTGTGCGTCACAGGTGGTAGAAAAAGATCAGAGAATAACAGAAATGTGGAATAATGTTTAAAAGTGGTGAATTTTGAGTTGAGAGTACAAGCCTCTATAGTTCTGTTCATCTAAAATTAAATAATTACAACTCCCAACACCTAAAATTTTATTGGGAAATAGGTAAATGACAAGTAATCATACTAAAATGAAGTTTAGCCAGGCGTGGTGGTGCACGCCTTTAATCCCAGCACTTGGGAGGCAGAGGTAGGATCACCGTGAGTTCAAGGCCACCCTGAGACTACAGAGTGAATTCCAGGTCAGCCTGGACTAGAACGAGACCTTACCTCGAAAAACCAAAAAAAAAAAAAAAAAAAAATGAAGTTTAACCTACTGAAGTATAATTGGTATGTCCTAATGCAAAAGATTTTGAACACAGATTCTGTCTAGGGTACCAAAAGTAGGAAAGAACAAGGACAGATCTTTCTGCAGTGATGTAGAGAGGGTATAGTTCTCGTAAGAGGCAACAAATTTCTGCTATTCTAACACAAACCAAACAAATGTAGGGGAGGGGAAACATACAGATCATTATGCTAAAATAAATTTCCAACTTCAAACAAACTTCAGACACATGTGCCACTTCATGCATCAAGCTTTACATGGGTACTGGGGACGCAATCCCCAGTCATTAGGCTTTGCAGGTAAATGCCTTAATTACTGAGCCATTTCCCTAACCCAAAATAAGCATCTTTTGGGGAGACAATTTGAGGCAGGTGTGACAATTTGAATCAGGTGTCCCCCATAAACTCGTGTGTTTTGAATGCTTGGTTCTCAACTGATGGCTATTTGGGAGGTGGAGCCTTGCTGGAGGAGGTGTGTTGTTTGGGTGGGCTTAGGGGGTGTTATAGCCAACTCTCCTGCTGCTGTTCTCCATCTAATGTCACCTGATGTTGGTCAGGAGGTGATGTCCAGACCCTGCTCTACCATCTTTTTCCTGCCATCACCGAGCTTAACCTCAAGCTTGTAAACTGAAAAAGAATTTCCTCCTATCAGCCGCTTTTGGTTGAGTTGTATGTCCTGGCTAATCCTGAAACAAACTCTGCAGTGCAGGCTGGCGATGAACTCATGGCAATCCTCCTACCTCAGTCTCTGGAGTCCTGGGATTAAAGGCATGAATCACAACACCCGACTTAAAACTTTTGATAAGTATCTTCACCAAATAAAGAAATTTAAAATCACTCTATTCATTTAGCCTTCACAAAAATAAAGATAGAACAAATCATTCAACACTAACTACACTATTAAGAAAACCACACATTAAAAAACTAACCAAACTCAAAGCACTGTCTATACAGTAAGTGCTTGATACAAATAAAATTCCAATTGCAAATGAAGATTAAAACTGACAACAAACATTTTTTTATAGTGTGCATGTGTGTATACAAGTGTTCAGTTGCATGTGGAGGCCAGAAGTTGACATCAGGAGTCTTCTGCAATTGCTCTCCACTTTATTTTACTGAGGCAGGGTCTCTTACTTGAACCCAGAGCTTGCCAATTCCAGCTTGCCCAAGGTATCCTCAGGTATCTGCTTCCCAAGCACTAGGATTACAGGAAGGCTGCTGTGCCCACCCAGCATTAAGGTGGGTCCTAGAGATCTGAACTCTGGTCTTCCTATTTGCATGACAAGCACTTTATCCACTAGGCCATATATTATTTAAAGATTATATTACATGTTTTAAAACTTCCATGATAATCAATGATGATCAATGCTATTAGAACTAAAATAGATATGTTAAATGGTTTAATAAACAATAAACTGTCTCTATAAATATTTTGATGCTTACCAGTTCTTGAGCTGGAGTCTCTAATTAATCCTGGAGCACGTGTGCGAGTGTGTGCTTGTCTGGCCCCCTACAGGACTGGGGGGTTGGAAAAACCCAATTACTTATGTGGGTCCTAGAGATAAAGCTATAGTGACCTTCAGCCTCCTTAGGCTCTCTTGCTTGCACAGAGCTACTCTTAACTGCTGGGACATCTTTCATCTTTCCATCCCCAGAGTCATTAACATGGTAATTTTTGCTTTCCAAATCCTCTTTTTTTTTCATTCATAAATTAGCCCAAAGTGAGAATATATACAGAATATACAGAATGAGACCTAAATTATAATACTGATTTCACACACAGCTTTAGGGCTTATCATGAGTCCCACTGGACCATGTCACTGCACCTAAGAGTTTAATGCAGCTGTGTCAAGTGTTGAGAAGCTGTCCTTAACAACAAATCTGGAGCCACAGAGGATATCACAGACAGACAGTAATGATCTCATGAATACTTACTGTTCTAACAGGTAGGGTTAGAATCTGAGCAATTAAATAGTAAGGGAAGGGACAGGAAAGAGGCATTACATATTGACCACTTCCTGAAGCACCTGGCTCCTAAGAAAGAAAAGTGATAGAAAGTGCTTGCCCTGATGGAACACTTTGTTCTGCTGGACTGCTGATAAGAATAAAATAAATAGGCAAAAACCAAAGAAAGTGTCACAGTTTTCTTAGATATGATGAAAAAACCTAGGTGATATTTATTTCTAACCTGTCAGCCTCAGTGGAAATTATTATTTTTTTAAAATATTTTTATTTATTTATTTGTAAGCAGAGAGAGATTGAGAGAGGGAGAGAGAGAAGAGGAAATTATTTTTTTATAAACTGCCTTCCCCGTATTTTTAACACTCATACTACAGTATTTCAATATAGGCTTGTATTTGCAAATTATTATTTTTGTTCAATATATGAACTTGCTGGTTCCCTGTAGACACCAGAAAGTTTCTCTTCATACATACACAACAATGGGATTTGTTCTTTCATAACATTACTAATTTTATTTTATTCTCATTGTAAAATAATCCCTATTGACATCTGAAATTCTGCTCTAGTTTTTCATTACATATATATATATATTCCGTATCACATTAATCTTAATTCTTACTTTGAACTAAATATTAAAAAGACAGAACTTTTAACAGGTATAAAAATGTTTGCATAGAACTTTTTGTGTATGTGTGATGCTGGGGATCAAACCCAGAGCTTTGAGCATGCCAGGCAAGTTCTCTACCTCTAAGCCAAATCCCCAGCTTCAGAAATGCTACTTTCACACACACACACACACACACACACACACACACACACACACACACACACACACACATTGTGGGATCTCTTGTTTTTTGTTTTGTTTTTGTTTGTTTTAAACAGAAATGGTCCCATTTAAATAGAGATATAAAAAACATCATCTCCCCCCCTTCAGCTCCACTATATTAGTAATAGCGCTAGTGCAAAGATCTCCCTGAGGTTGGAAAGAACTACGGATCTGCCCCCATACATGGACACATGAGGAAAAGGGGTCCCTGGGTGCTGATCTACCCCTTTTGAAAGACAGAAATCTCCATTTTTTGTGTGTGAAATCTACATTTTCTTTCTCGGGAAACAAGCCTGGGAAGGCAAGCTTTGCAATCAAGTGCCTTTATCTGCTGAGCCATCTCCCCAGCCCAATGGCAATTAAAAAGTTAAACATAAGCAAGATATAATATGCTTGAAAGTCACATCCAGCCAACAGGCTACTAACTTGAAACCTCCAGACTAAAGAATTATTGTGGGTCTGCTATTCCTTTTTCTTATTTTGGGGTAATTCTTCCCTCTAAGCAGAGAGATACCACAACTCTTCAAATCATATACAATTTATAGATTTAAAGTAAAGCTAAAAGGGAGGCAGAGGTTGGAGGATTGCTATGAGTTCGAGGCCAGCCTCAGACTACAGAGTGAATTCCAGGTCAGCCTGGGCTAGAGCAAGACCCAACCTCAAAAACCAAAAGAAATAAAAAATAAAAGATAAGTAAAGCTAAAAGACCAACTACCAACAACTGTTATTAAGCATCTCTTTTTTAAGTTATAAATCATAGCTGGCCATGGTGGCTCACCCCTTCAATCCCATCACTTCAGAGGCTGAGGATAAAGGATCACTATGAGTTTGAGGCCAAACTGGGGGAAAAAAATAAATTAAGCCTGTACGGTGGTATACACCTTTAATCTCAACACTCTGGAGACAGAGGTAGGAATGGAACTGTGGGTTCAAGGTCAGCCCGAGACTGTCTGGGCTAGAGTGAGTCCGTGCCTCAAAAAAGTATTAAAATTATACATCATATCTGTATTTTGATACTGGTTTGAATAAGGAGTTTATAAAATTCGTAAGTACTCTTGAGAATGTGTTTTCTTATATCTGAAGAAGTATGACATTTAGAGACACCTACAGTGTGCCAGGCATATTACAAAGCAGTTTCACATTTTCATATTTCATTACAACTTAAAATGCCTTGTGAAGTCTATTTTATAATGTCAATTTACAGATTTGCAGTCATTCACAAAGTTTAGTTTTTGTTTCTCAGCCCTCAGAACCAGCAGGAATAGCGATTAGACTTGACCTTTGACAGCAATCATCAATCAAGAATACTTGCAACCATCTTAAATCCAACAACATGTCAGTAGTTCCACGGTTAAATCACAACAAAATTGCATCTTTGGAAAAATAGCTAAAATCTTAACTCCTTAAATTCTCCAGTTTGTCTGATCTCTGGCCATTAATTTAGTAGGTTATTAAGTAAAATTGGAAGCTCTTATTTGTGGTTAAAATATTACTTTCCCAGGTCTCAAAAAAAAAAAAAGAGTGCCAGGTGTGGTGGCACATGCCTTTAATCCCAGCACTTGGGAAGGAGAACTAGGAGGATTGCCCTGAGTTCAAGGCCACCCTGAGACTACATAGTGAATTCCAGGTCAGCCTGGGCTAGAGTGAGACCCTACCTCGAAAAAAACAAAACAAAACAGAAGTTTCACAAAGCTTTTTTTTTTTTT
>PVHP010048024.1:0-12680 GCA_004024765.1 Zapus hudsonius | reverse complement strand
TTGAAAAGAGAACTGCAAAGATTCCTGACAGAGGAGACACAGCATCAATATATAATCTCTCTGTTTTCTCTCTTCTTCCCTCCTCTCTCTCTCTTTCTCTCTTTCTCAACAACCCCCTCTAGAATCTATTTGAAAACCTTGAATAATACCCACTAAGGCTATATAGCTAATCATATCTCTTTAAAAAATGGTTTATTTAAGATAATCCAAAGAATGCATAATTACAAGCTCAATTGTAAAGAAATTAATACAAAAATACAGGCAGTAAAAACTGCTTATCATCTTAATTCCCATTTTATTTCTTTTCCTCAAATAAACCAGTATTCATAGTTTGGTATACAGCTGTCTATGCCCGTTTCTATCATTGATGTATACCTAATTTATATTTTTATTATTTTAAGCAACTGAGTTTATACTAAGTATAGTTTGAAATGTACATTATGTAAGGTATCCTTAAGGTGGGTTCCTATTGACACAAACAGAAACATACCTTGTTCTTTTAAGAAGCTGCATAATATTTAATATTTTATGGATGCACAATAATTTGTATACTCAATTCTCTATTGGCAGATTTGGGGTGTTTCTAGATTTTTACTATCACTGGCATTTCTGAATCAACAGATATTTTGTGGGATGAACTCCTAAATGATTATCTTATTTTCTAAAATAAAGCTCCATTCAGAAAGTCATATAGGGATGATTATGAGTTAAGAATGCAGCCTGAAGAACATAATCTTCCCAACCTTAGAAGGTTGATGTAATTTCTTTAGAAGCAGAGGATATATTCTAAAATTTCACCGTGAGCACTTCTAAATATGTTAAATCACAGAAGTCAATCTTCTTGCAAGGCATCTTAGGTACAGTAAGAAAAGATAATAATAACAATGATTATGAAAGCTGCATTTATTGAGCACTTGGTTTGTACCAGGCTTTGCCTTCAATGTGATTGTTTCACGTAATCCCTGCAGACAACTCCAAGTGCCCTGTCTTAGAAAGCGTGCATTCTCCGGCAAGGCCTTGAATCACTTAAGCCTGTTTCTTCCTTGCTCTGTAAAAAGACGAGCGCATAAGGACGACGCTGGCTCCTGAAGGCCAGTTGCCACCTCCTTCCCAATTGGTCAGATGCTGGCAGTGGAGACAACCATGGCGTAAGTATCTATACAGAGAAATTGCCAAATGCTACAAATCAGGGCTGCCCCAGGTCTGTAAACTGACCCTAACTTGCCCCCAACCTCTATCCTTTATAGGTGTGGTCATCCCTGGCCCCCCCCCCAACTTCCACTTAAGCGGGTCCTGTATGGTTCCCACCCACCAACATTCAAACTCTGCTATGGTTTCTCCTGTGAATCAGCTCCCCTCCCCCACCCTAATGCTCTCCCTCACCTCCATCCCCAAGTGAAGGACTCGAAAAGATGAAAATAGAACCCAGTAATTTCATACTAACTGCTTTACTGAATGTTTTCCAGGACGCATTGAGTATTCCTGTAATTCAATAGAAGAATTTACAGGAAAAATGATTACTAAAACTTTGTCTCACAGGAAAGAAGTAATCAGGGCGTGCATAGGTTTGTATAGGTAGTAGATTAAATGTGACTGTCTTTTGGGGGTTCCGATCATATTGTGCAACATGAGTCACATCCATGTGATCATGATCATTTTGAACAAATTATCCCCAAGTTAAATACATTCATGTATCGACATCTTGGTTTTGATCAATGATGGAGCACATACAGATGACAGTCCCTTAAGCGTGTCCTGACTTTAACCCTGTCACAGTCTCAGTTTATCTAAGGACATGCTATTATGTGTACAATGGCAAAATTTCCAACAGTGAACTCAGGATTAAACCACATATGTTCATCACCACATAACTGGTGATTGTGAAGACTCACGCAAATGAAATATGCTCTGTGCCCAATTTCTGTCATCAATCAGATGAGGAAACATCAGTCCAGAGTAGTTTAGGGCCTTGCAAAAGGTTGCACAGCTGATTGCTAACATAGTAGAAAGCAAGACCCAAAGCCTGTAGTTCATACAAAAAGAAATTTCTGTGAAATGAGCAGTTCTTAAAGTGTGGTCCAAAGAATCTAACATTATATGCTCTATTCTAGCAACATATATTTGCTCTTTTTTTTTCTTGAGAGTTGAGGCTCACATTCAGTGATCACTCATTCTCTTCCTTTATGCTATTCAAGGCTCCAGCATTGAGTTATATCACCATTCCTCTAGCTTCATGTACATCGCCGAAACAAGATAACATATGACAGACTAAAGGTGGAAGTGGGTACAAGGATCCTATGATGTTCTACTAAGCCATTGCTAAAAAGATTTGCAAAGAATGATATTCTTACCAATCAGTTTTGTATTGAAACAGAAAAATAAATAAAAATGTTAATGTTAACTTTCATATTAACCCTGTTTTGAAATAAATGCCTATGTATTTTTAAAACAATGTCTCATTTTTCATTTTTAGGATGATGTAAATATATGATATAAATGTCTCTAAAGCATGGTATCTAGAGATGTGGTCTACATAAGCAAATACTATTTTGCATCCTGAATTTTAGGAATACAAAATGATCCAGAAACCAAAATATTTGAGTACAACTTTAAGATAGCTCCCTAAGCACTCCCAAATACATTTGATGTGCCAGTGTGTCAAATAAAGAAAATATTATGACCCACAAACAGGCTTTAAATTCTTGAATCATTTATAACATGCTATCTAGGATAACAATTTGAATCTGGGAACTGTGAAGGAGCATTTCAGTTCAAAACCAGTTGGGTGATGTTGTTGGCAGGTTGGACCACAAGTTTATGTGTCAACTTGGCTGGATCACAACACCCAGCCTTTTTGGTGAAAATCTCCTCTGCATATTTCTGAGTGGCTATTTTCCAATTAGATGTACATGTAAATGGACTTTGAATAGAGCCTATGGCTCTGGATAGTGTGGGTGGGCTTCTGATCAGCACAGAACTGAATAAAACAAAAGACTAACCTCCCCCACTCAAAGAGGAAATACATGATTAGTTGCAAGGTAAATTCTTCCCTGGTTCTCCCATTCGCTGGCTCACCTCCTAACTTTGAACTTGACAGCCTCTATCACTGTGAGTCAGTTTCTTAAAATCACCCCACCACACACACCACACACACAGACATCCATTATATTGGACCTATCTCTCCGGAGAACTCTAAAACTGCTTAGGGAATAATGACCTGAGGGTTGAGTCCTTTCGGTACTGATTGGGTAGACAAGCTTCAGTCCTGAGAGGGTGGAGGCATCTTTTTCTACCTCAGTTCCTTCAGGGACAGGGCGAGTGGATCTTCATTTGAATTGGACATATATTGTGGCAAGCCATACTTTGGGGGTCTTCCCTAACACCCTGCTTGTCACATACTATGCCACATCGAAGAGGACAAATTCATTTCCCTCAGATTTCTCGTGTAATATTATGAATTTCTTTGGGGAAAATTTTTATTTTTTATACATATTAAATACATATTGTATCAATTATTCTAATCAATTGCTCTACATATTATTGGAATCTCAGGGTGTTGGGGAGGGAGTGAAAGAAAAATGAAGAGAACCAAATACTCAGAGGACTCAGCACTCCCAGAACCACTAAGTGGGCAGGGTGGGAGGGGCGATGAGGTCTAGATGTTACTGTTTCCATATTTGCTTACAGCCAGTCCTGCTTGCTTAGACCCACGGAACTATAATTAGTTGCGTGGGTTTCTTTGGTTTTTGTTTGTTTGTTTTTGATGCAATATGAATATGTTGGAATTAGTTTGCTGGTGGATTCATCATCTTAGACCCTTGGCCATGGGCCATAAAATGAACTTGACTGAGTATGATATAAATACCTTCCACTCCACTGATGTATTGATTTGTTTTCATTTTGCTGTCTCTGTGTTCCATACACATCCATCTCCCGGCTAAATTCCCAGAGAGCAAAGGCTGGCTTTACAGAGATTCTTTCTGAGCAATATAAGAGCTCAAAGAGGGGAAGATTTTCTGTTCATTCAGTACTTAAAATGTTCAAGGTACTTAGATATTAAGCTTATGATCTTTATCATATTTTACAGATACAAAAAAAACTGAGTCTTGGCTAGATTATCTTTGTAATGTGGGATGTTATTATTTTATTTGAAAAATATTATATTTATTTATTTGAAAGAGAGACAGAGCAAAAGCGGCAGACAAAAAGAGTGAGTATGGGCATGCTAGGGCCTCATGCCACTGAAAATGAACTCCAGGCATATGCACCACTTTGTGCATCTGGCTTCATATGGATACTGGGGAATGGAACCAGGACCATCAGACTTTCAGGATTTACAAACAAGTGACTTTAGCCCCTGAACCATCTCTCTAGACCGTAGGATATTATTTTAGACAGAAATTTCCCATTTTCCTTTCTCATTTAGTAAGTTAAGTAAGTTAGTTGATTTCTCTCCTGGAAGCTCTAACGCCATTATGATCCTCACTGAGGTTGAGGTTGGTGAAGGATGGGAAGAGGAGCTCTAGTGAGGGAAGGAGAAGGAAGTAAAAGATGAGGAGGACACAGACATAAAAATTCCTGAAATAAACAATTTTAAGCGAAAAGATGCTAAGCAATGTTAAAAGCATAATTTTGGGCTTTTTTTTCTGCTTTTGAGTTAAAATGGGAGCCAGGGACCAAGTTGACGGGTTTTTTTTTTTCAAATGTTCTTGATTACACACATTAAAAAAATTGAGGGGCTGGAGAGATGGCTCAGTGGTTAAAGGTGCTTGCTTACAAAGCCTGACTGACTGGGTTTGATTCCCCTGTACCCACACAAAGCCAGATGCACAAAGTGGCACATGTGTCTGGAATTTACAGTGGCAGGAGGCCCTGGTGCACCCATATTCATTCTCTCTCTTCCTCCCCTCTCCCTTCTGTGGCACACACACACTCCTGCTTTTTCTCAAGTAAATAAAATATTAATAAAATATATTTGCAATTATGAATAGTTAGCACACAGTGTATACACACATATAGTTGTATATAACTGGAACAATTCTCATAGAGCAAAAATTTGACTTGATCACACAAGTACTCTGTTATTTTCTGATCTCTCTCCTTTTAAACATGTTGATCAGCTCTATAAATTAAGTACATGACTATTAATGACCACAACATTTGGAAAACTACAATGGAGATGAGTTACTTTTTGATCTATCTAAGTCATTTGCTCAAGGTCATGGCAGGTCCTGCATTTATCCGACATTGATTGTGCTAAAGATGAACAAGCCCCAGGGACAAATGCCACCTGGCAGTCTGAAGTGACTAGTCTGTCTCACTATTTCCCACTCAAGGAAGGTATGCTTTCCTTCTACTCCTGGGATCTCCTTTGCTTTCAGCTACAAAATGTTTCTTCCTAAACACGTTATGGAAGAGTGGAGCTGTAGGCTATTCCAAAGAACTTTCATGAGAAATTATCAAAGAGAATGTAGAACAAGAGCGTTTTCACTGTGAGAGGGGACTTTCTATATAGGTATAGGTTATTTAGGGTATTTGCACCAAGTTCAAGGAGGACATGAGCTAAAATCTGTCTTCCTTCCCTGCTGCCTCATTCCACAAGCAGCCAGTCCATCTCCACTGAGCTGGATAGGACGAAGCAGCCTGACCAATGCGATACAAAGGTAGCTTAAAGAAGCCATTACTGTCTTGCTGCCCCAGATCCCACATTCTGCACCTGCTTTCCACTGTTCTATTGCATGGTTTCCCTCCTGTTAATTTTACCTTGGGGTGGTCTTACAATGTTGAAAGAAAAAAGAAAAACAAAATCCCTCTCTCCACTAGGCAGGTTAGTGACTCTTTTCCCAGGGAGAAAGCCTGCTTGCCCAAGGAACTCAATTTCCCATGCACTGTTGGACCAAGACAGAAGGCTTTCCCTTCAACACAGTCTACTTCTGTTCTGAATGATCAAGGCTATGGTGGTCCTCCAGGGAAAAGTGCAGAACACGCAGGGTTTGAAAGTTCCTTCATAACTCTAGCTGCTTTCTCTGTTGGGCTCTCTTGCTTACATTTTCATTTCTCCAACTGAGACAGGGACAGACGTTGACTGGATGAAGCTATTCACTCATGCTCCACCAGCCCACACTCACCTCTGACTCCAAATCCCAGAGACAATGGTCTTGCAATTTTCTGGAAAAGCAGCTCTTTCCTGCCTCAGAGCCTTTGCAGAGGCTACTCCTCCCCTGTAAAGTTCTTCTCTTGTTTCTCCTCACATATGGGTTCTTTCCATCAACTTGGAGCTGAGCTTACATATGACATTCTCAGAAGATTTTGCACAATTACACCCTTGCAAAGGTCAAGTTCTTTGCTCTCTAACTTGGCCCCTGCATTCATTTGTGACACCAACCACAATTTGTTAAGAAGTTTGTTTCGTTTCCTGCCCACGACAATCTAATGAGAATGTTTAAGCCAAGCAGGGTGTGCTGGTACACAGCTGTAGTCACCACTCAGGAGGCGGAGGTAGGAGGGATGCTTCGAGTTTAAGGCTAGCCTGGGACTGAAAAGAGTTCTTGGCCAATCTAGGCTAGAGTAAGACCTTGCTTTGGAAAAGAAAGAACCAAAAGGAAGGGGGAAAGGAAGGAGGGAGGAAGGGAGGAAGACAGGAAAGAATGGAGGGAGGACAGACAATGTCTACCTTAAAGCAGCTGAGGTTGTCCAATTTTATTCATTAAGAAGTCTCCTGGTTGTTAGGTTGTAGAGGTATGCCATTCTCTCTCTCTCTCTCTCTCTCTCTCTCTCTCTCTCTCTCTCTCTCTCTCTCTCTCTCTCTCTCTCTCTCTCTCCTTGAAAAAAATATATAGTTTTGCAGGGTATAGTAGTGGAACATGCCTTTAATTCCAGCACTTGGGAGGCAGAGGTAAGAAGATCATGATCAGTTCAAGGCCACCTTGAGACTACATAGTGAATTCCAGGTAGACTACCTCAAGAAACAAACAAACAAACAAACAAAAAAAAAAAGGAGGAGGAGATGTTGATTACTCCTGGTTGTGATTAAGATATAAGATATTGTTGGTACTTTTCTGTTTGAGCCCAGTTAGGCTCTTCTTTTTTTTTCTCTGACTAGATTTAGTCATTTATTCATTCAGTCAGTCAGTCAGCTGATAGTGACCAGTAGTTACACTGTGCCAGATGTTGAACTACATCCTTGGACCCTTCAGTCCACTTGCAGACAGTCAGAGTGATGGTCCTAAATCTAAAGTGAATTTCTCTGCCAGAAAACTTCATCAGCTCCCAAGTGCCTGCTAGAGGAAATCTGGTCCCTTCCTCCATATATGTCTCTTCTGTATTTTTCCTACCACGGTAGGAAACCATCAGAGGTTTCTTGGACTTACTTTTTGTTTTAACATCAGTGGCTTCTGGATTACTCCTGGAGAACTGTAGTAGGTATATATTCTCTGCTATCTGCTCAGGAAAAGCCTTGTGCTCATATCTGCTATGTTGTGGGGTCTTTTAAAAATTATATCATAGCCCAGGTGCATGGAGTCAGGGATCAACCTAGCTCTATTATTCTAGAGCCAGCCTCCATAAAGAAACCCCACTTTTCAGATCACACTGTGTCTGGGAGTGCCAACAGTGGTAAGCTTTACCATCTCTGAGGAGGCAGACTGTAGGTGGGCATGGTGGCAGAGAACTCTAACCTCAGCACTCAGAAATGGCCGCAGGAGGATCAGGAGTTCAAGGCTGGCCTAGGCCACATGAGACCCTGTCTTACAAAACAGCAAAAGAAAACATAATAAAATAAAAGCTAAATGTCTATGACATGCTAAAGAAGAGGGTGTCAGGAGGCAAACACTTGGGCCACGTCAAGAGGACTCTGGGTGAGGCAAAGCCTTGAGTTCACACCCATTGGAAGGGCCAGAGAGAGGGAATTTAAGCTTTGAGATGTGTAAGTATTGTTTTCAATTCCGCATCTCTTCTGGACTTCTGCCATAGATGCTGATCAAGCTCTTTTTTTGCTTATTTTGTCCTACATGGGGTTTACATTTAATTCCGTTTTGTTTTTTTCTTTAAGGACAGCATGATTAAAGGACCAAGAGAAAGAATTTCTTTTGCTTTTCTGGAGACTTGCAGCTACTTGTCCTCTACACACTTTATCTATAAAATGGGAAATTAGCAAAATTAATGAACCTTTGTCTTTTATAAAATGGCTTATAGGATAGGTGCTGTGCAAGTAATATGCTATGGAATGATAGCATTTGACTAGTATTTATAAACATAATTTGAATTTTCCATTAATTGGAATTAATCCTGTTTATAAGAAAAGACCTTTTCAATTAAATCACTGGTGTGTGACTTTGGGTGGCTGATCCCTTATTTTGCTTTACTTTTAATAAAATGAGTTCCTACTCTATTTTGGGTAAATTCCTAATTTGCATCTTCCTTTGGCCAGTTTCAATGAAGCAGTCTTTCCTTTTATTTAGTCTCTCTAATTATTCTTATTTGTACAAGGAAATTTTCTTTGATATTAAGCTCTCCTCATTATTGAAAATCACTTTACAGCTAAAGGTTAACAGCAATATTTATTCTAGGTAATGTTACAATGAGCTTTAATATCTTAAAATAAAAACAAATAACCTTTCATTAAAGCACATTTTAGTGAGTCACATTTTATTTTTATCCTGCATGCCTGATATGCTTCTTTCTCCTTATGAATGAAAATCGCCTCAGACACTACTTGCCTAAAGTCGTCACAGATTACAAAGCTATGTGCATTTTAAATTTCTCATGAGTAAATAGCCACCTGGTTCTAATATACTGATGATGTATGAATGCTACTTCTCCACTTGTAAGTATTTGAACCCTGCTATAATTCTTCCTTTACTTGAAAAGGAAATGATTTTTGGCATGTCTTAGATATGCTTTGAATCTAAACCTGTTATTTCCTTTAAAAAGTTAATCACTGAAGTCATATGTGAAAATATGTAAATTGGAGCATTGTGTTGTCCCATTGTGTTGTGCCAATAAAATAAGCAGTCAGAGAGGATAAGCCACGGTGCCCAGACCTTGTTTGGACTTATTTACTCAAGTGATGGCTTGAGATATTTACAATTCAAACACATTTGGCTTTGGATCTCATTGGTTCTGCAATCAACTAAGCCGATTTCTTCTCACTCAAGAGGGCTCTTAGACAGAAGGGAGGAAACTCTAGATTATCCTTCTCTCATCCTAAAAGTTTTTCAAAGAACTCAAGAAGCTCTTCATGTTCCCCAGGTACTATGCAAAGTTGATTTAAATCCTAGCAGCAGGTATTGAGATAATATTTTAAAGATATACTTGATAACTATTGCATTAGTCAGGGTTCTCTAAGAGGAACAGAGCCAAAAGAATGAAGTGTAGTAAACAAGAGGGGGATTTATTGGATTAGCTCATGGCAGTCCCACAACAGCAGTCTGCAATGCTGGTCTATGGCATTCTGTGGTTTCTTCAGCAACAGGGTTTTGCCTCAGGCCTGGGGAGGGCACTCAAGGGCTTTGACAGAATTCTGTCTTGTTGTTGGAGCCTCATGGGTTGCTTTGGTCAACATCTCAGTGAGGGAAGGAACCGGTGGTTGGAGCCAGGGGTTGTCAGACTGATCTAATTGTTCATAGACTTAGACTCTCTCCCCTAATACTCATGGCCCCTCTTGCCAGTCGACTCCCACTACTTTCTCAATAGGTTACAGTATGCTCGTGAGGATTATATGTTTTGGAACCTAATATGGTTTACCCTCATGCTTAAGCCATTCCCCTCCCCCCATCCCTTACCCCTCATTCATAAGAGAGCTGGGGCCCATCTAACCCTACCAACCGACCGTATGCTGATAGCTGAGATCCTGGCAAGAGAGGAGCCACCACAGTCATATCGTAGAGGATCCATATGGAACCCCACAGAGAATGATGGGATGAACCAGTGGGACCCACAGCCACAGACATTCAATCAACACAGGATAAGCCAGTGAGACAGAAACCAATGATTTTCGACACAAAGACCCCTAAACTCACAACCTTAAAGCAGCCTTAATACTCATCCACTACGACTCAGGGAACTGAGCGGAAGAGGGGGTGGAAAGATTCTGAGAGCCGTGGTGGAGGAGACTATCCAGAGGAATGGCACCCCTCAGTAACAACATACTAGGGCCAGGAGAACCTGGCTGAATGCTAGGCTATCCATGGTCCCCTGTCACAAGGACTGATCCAGACGACCCACAGAGTAGGATATCCAGCTGGTTGGGGAAGGGGGAGGGGGAGCATCGGAGAATTGGGGATAACAACTCATTGTTTGCCCACTAAATAATGTAACTCATTATGGACAATAAAAAATTAAAAAAATAATAAAAAGATCAACTTGACAACAAAACCCAACCATCACAACTGTTTATCAGGAAATTCTTAATAACTAGAAATACCTCTGTATTAGTCAGAGTTCTCTAGAGGAAACAGAGTTGATAGAATGGATTATAGTAAAAGGGGATTTATTGGGGTAGCTTAAGACAGTCCAACAATAGCAATCTGTAGGTGCACAGGTGAAGAAACCAGTAGCTGTTCAGCCTACATGGCTGGAGGCCTCAGCAGTCCCAATCCAGCCCAGAAGGCCTGAAGGCTCCCTGGGGAGTGGCTGCTCTTTCGTCCAGGATGTGAGACGAGGAAAATAGGTTCCAATGTCCAGGAAGGGTAGGAGAGCAGGATGTGAGAGCAAGTCACAAACCAGCACCAGCAGCCAGGGAACGGAAGGAAAAAAGGCAATTTCCTTTCCCCCCAAGCTTCCTTGTATCCAGTCCCCTTCTGGAAGGCCCACCCACTTGGGAGAAGGGCAACTCTGGAGGAGGGACCTCCTCCTCTTGTCAATCCTTTCTGCAGGCAAACTCAGAGACCTTCCCAAGATTACTGTATATTATTAAACAGGTCAAGTTGACAGTAAACTTAACCATCACAACCTCCTACCTATTACATGAACTAGATCCTCCAGAATGTTTCTCAAGACAAGATGGTAATTTAGATCTACTCTGAATCACATTTCATACCTCAAATAATCTGCTTGAAAATAATCTTTTTGGCTAGCAGGTGGTAGAATTAGGAAATAGTCTGGATGAGCCATATGCAAATAAGGTTCCATTATTTCTTTGTAGACGCCAATGGGATAATGTGAGCCTGAGATCATCTTGTTTAAGTGCCTAGCATGGTACTTGGCTCCTAGATTCTTAGCACATAAAACTGGTTACTGTCTTCCTTCTGGAAAGAACTTGGAATTTTGGAAAGTTGGGCAAATGGATCATATTTAGCATCATTCTCTCCTCAGAGAACAGAAGAGTCCTGGCATACATACATCAAAGGTCTGCTGGCCCCATCAGCTATCCTGGACTGAAGAGTGGAAGGCAGGCAGCACTGGGTATGAAACAGACCCAGTGCAAAGTCTGGGATATGCATGATCAGAGCTCCTTTGAAAAATGTTTTAATGATAAGTTGACAGGTGTGGAAATGTGAGCAGTAATTTTCTGCAATCTGAGAAAAAAAGAATTATTGAATAATTACCATTACATGTCCCCTTACAAAGCTCTCTGCATCATCTTATAGTCACCCTCAAGTCACTTATAACAACTGATAGACTAAAATATAATCCACTCAAGCAAAAAGCTTCAGTCCATAATCTTACATTTGTTCAAGTTTTAGTAAGGGAGACCAAGGCATGCTTTACACTGCAACCATGTGTGGTAAACTCTCACAAGCTCTCTCTTCCCCTTCTCAAGGGCATGTGCCATAACACCCATATTGGAGATCTCTCCTTCTGTTCTCCCTCCCCCTTACAGTGTAATGTTCAGTTTTAAAGATCCCATTTCCCTTAACACCTCTCACCATTGATTTATGAATAGCTCTTTTCAGCAAACTTCTCCAGTTTCCCCAAATTTGCATGTCCACATGCAAGTTTTCAGCATAACACCCTTAAAAGGGAAAGAAGGTTGAAGTCCAGAACAACTCAACCTCCAAATTGTTCATATATATTTTTTCATTCCATAGAGTCTGATTCTACATGTATTGGTTTGTTAATTTCATGACATGACAAAGCTAACAGAGATGAAGCTAGGGTTTAGAATTAACATGCCTGGGGAGATGGCTCCCTGGATAAAGGTTTGCCTCACAAACATGAGAAACAGGGTTTGGATCCCCAGCCCTTATATAATTACGGGGTGGGTATTGTGATCCCCATACTTGGGAGGCAGAGATGGGGCTCCAGAACAAGATGGCTAGCTAGACTAGCTAAATTGGCAAGCTCTGGATTCAAGTGAGAGACCCGGGCTCAGTAAATAAAGGCTCAGTAAATCAAAGAAAGCAATTGATGACACGTGACATAAACTTCTGTCCTCCACACTCATGCACACATGCATGCACAATTACCCACATACACACGTGCACATGCATGCACATTGTTGTAATCAGCCACACGCTGCTGGGATGAATCTTCAAATCAGGCACAATTTAGGGGAGGAAAGTATTTATTGAAATTACAGATTGAGGGGAAGTTCCATAACAGTGAAAGTAGCTGGCCCTCTTTCACAAGTCCAAGCAGAGAGAAACACCCATCACCTACATCACATACAGAGACCAAGGAACAGGCAGGAGGGCCAAAGAGAATTTATTTTCCTTTATATAGGCTTAGGGTGGGGTCTT
>PVHP010048023.1:0-12681 GCA_004024765.1 Zapus hudsonius | reverse complement strand
CACGGCTCTCACAATCTTTCCGCCCCCTCTTCCGCATAGTTCCCTGAGTCGTGGTGGATGAGTAATAAGTTTGCTTTAAGGTTGTGAGCTTAGGGGTCTTTGTGTCGAAAATCGTTGGTTTCTGTTCCACTGGCTAATCCTGTGTTGATTTAATGGCTGTGGCTGTGGGCTCCTTGTTCATCTCGTCATTCTCTGCGGATATCCATTTGGATCCTCCATTGTATGACTGTGGTGGCCCCTCTCTTGCTAGAATCTCAGCTATCGGCCTACGGTCGGTTGGTAGGATTAGGTGAGCCCCAGCACTCTCGCTGCATCCTGAAAGATAAAAACACAATCTCCATCGGAGAGTGAGATCAGTGTAGGTTAACAAATATTCACAATTTTAGATTACCTGGATTCAATTTTTAGTAGCCTCCCTGTCAATTGGTCCCATAGTGCATCTTGTCTTGGGAGCCTAAGAGTACGGGATCCGGTGCCTATCGCCCTGAATCCCAAGTTCCAGTCAAGGGGACCCCCTCACTAAGTGGAAAATTGGCCGAATTGAAAGCTGCTGATTGTCTCCCCCAGGCCCAGGCTCCTCCAATACACAAGTGCTCCTTTTTGGTTTGCTGCTCACTCCTATTAGGAGTTGTGGTCAGCCTACTCATAACCACCAATTGTGTTTCCTGTCAGTGGTCTCTGTTTAGTCCAGCTGTCGTTGATCATTTTCCCCTGGCAGCCTGTGTAGTGCCTTCCAGCACTACACTAACTGCCTTCTGGGGGCTGGATACCATTGCAGACATTGAAGGGTTTCTCGATGCTGGTCGATGGCTGTCTGTGGTTTCTTCAGTAACAGGGTTTTGCCTCAGGCCTGGGGAGGGCACTCAAGAGCTTTGACAGAATTCTGTCTTGTTGGATTCTCATGAGTCGCTTTGGTCAACAGCTCAGTGAGGGAAGGAACCAGTGGTTGGAACCAGGGGTCCTCTTTGTTTCTCTTAATCAAGCAAAGTCTCTAAAGCTTTTTTAAAGAATTGAGTTCTGTCATAGTCAGCCACACGCCACCAGGATGAACCTCCAAACCAGGCAGAGTTATGGAAGGAAGGGAGTTACTGAAGTTATAGATCCAGGGGAAGTTCTAATAATGGTGAAAGATGCTGGCCTCCTTTAACAGGCCCAAGCAGAGAGAGAGAGAGAGAGAGAGAGAGAGAGAGAGAGAGAGAGAGAGAGAGAGAGAATCACCAACACCACACACACACACACACACACACACACACACACACACACACCAGCAAACAGGTCTGTGGAAAGAAGAGATTTCCTTTGGGGGAAGGAAGAGAAGAGATTTTCCTTCCCCTTAAGCCTCCTTACATCCTGCCTCTACTGAGAGGGCCACCCACTCTGTCATATAAGTACGGCGCGCTAACCGATTGTGCCAGTGGAGCCCCATAGGGCCACCCACTCTGGAGGAAGGCTCACTCTGGAGAAAGGACCTCCTCCTTTAGTTAATCCTTCCTGTAAGCAACCTCAGACACCCACCCAAGATTACTGTGGATTACTAATAAACAGGTCAAGTCGACAAAAAAATTTAACCATCACAAGTTCTTTTTTTCCCTTTTTTGTGCTGAGTTTTGAATCCAGAGCTTCCTGTATGCTAAGCATATACTCTACCACTGAGCAACACCTCTAGGCCCTGGTTATCCTTTTTCTGTTTATCTTTTTAATGAGTTGTTGAAAGTTAAATTTTATATTCTAAATACAAGTTCTTTATCAAATATATAAGTTGCAGATGTGTGTCTGTAGTCGGTCATTCCATTTTCCTCTTCCTTCTCCTTCTCTTCCTTGAGACAGAATCTCATGTATCCCAGGTTAGCCTCAAATTCCAAAGAACTCCCACAACAGCAGCTCTCAAATGTTGAGCTCTTTATCTACATTAACAAGGAATTGAGAGCACATACTCAGAGGAGGGTAAATTATGAATTATGAGATTTATTTTAGGGAGATTTAAGACAGAAAGCCAAGCAAGAAATCACTCAAGCAAAGAGATTCTTCTCCTTCCCAGCCTGGCTGAGAAGAGGAAAGGAAAGGCCAAGAAGGTCACCCCACATAAGGAAGAAGGGGCACAGAGGGAAAGGGGTAAAGAAGAAACAGAGCTCATACATGGGGCTCAGTTAATGAACATGGCATACAATTAGAATAAGCCTCATCACCTGATTTAGGAGTGTAAGAGAGGAATCTGATTGGTTGATGAGCTCACAAGGCTGATTTATAACTTGTCAGCCAACAGGTGTTAAGCCCTGGAAAAGTTGAGAAAAAAGCAGGAAGCTGACACTGGAACTATTGCTTGCAGCCATTTTGGGTGAGACTGAATCAGATATGAGTTCTAGTCTTGCCAGGGCATCCATGTTTCTGTAAGCCAGTCCCTACCTAACTACCTGCCAGAAGAAATGTTACCTTGCTTCTAATCCATATCACTGGGATTGCTCAAAATACCAGCTGTCTTCTTTTGCAAAGCAAAAGCATTCAATTTTGATAAAATCCAATTAATGTAAGATTTTTTATGGATTGTGTTTTTTAAGTTTTATTTATTTAGGCGCGCACGTGTGTGTGTGTATAGGCAGGATCCCTTGCTACTGCAAAATGAATGCTCATCCCTCATCCTGCTTTTACGTGGGTGGCTGAGAATTGAACTTATTTTATTTCCTTTTTGAATATTTTTCTCTTTAGGTAAGGTCTCACTTTAGGTCAGGCGGACCCTGGAATCTACTATGTAGTCTCAGGCTGGCCTCGAACTCACAGCGATCCTCCTACCTCTGCTTCCCAAGTGGTAGGATTAAATGCAAGTGCCACCATGACCAGTTTATTTTTATTTTACATTTATTTATTAATTTGCACATTAAAAAATACAGTTACAACAACAAAATGGCCATTTTGGGCTGGGTAGAGTCCTTGCCTAGTATGCTCAAGGTCCTGGGTTTGTTTCCCAGCACTATAAATCCTTTTTTGGATGTTGTTTTTGTTTTTCCAGGCAGGGTCTCATTCTAGCCCAGGCTGACCTGGAATTCACTATGTAGTCCCAGGGTGGCCTCAAACTCACAGAGATTCTCTTACCTCTGCCTCCCAAGTGCTGGGATTAAAAGCCTGTGAAGCCACGCCTGACTCTTTTTAACTTAATACTCAATATTAAATTAATCAATTTATTTATTTGCAAGGGGGTAGAGAGAAAAAAATGGGTGCACCAGTGCTTCTAGCCATTTTGTACATCCGGGTATGTGGAAATCCAGTACTGGGGAATGGAATCCAGTTGTTAGGCTTTGTAGGCAAGAGCCTTAATTGCTGAGCCATCTCTCCAGCCCCAGTTCTCAATTATTTTTAGGTCTACAGACTTCCCCTCCACACCAGAGTTTTGAATATTGTGTGGGTGTGATGCACATGCCTCTAGAGGCAAGAGGTTGAGGTGGACATGAGGGGTTTTCCTAAGTCACTCTCCACCTTATTGTTTTCTTTTTGGAAAGATGAGGCTTTTAAAATATTTATTTATTGGGCTGGGTAGATTGCTCAGTGATTAAAGGCACTTGTTTGCAAAGCCTGCCAATCCAGGTTTGATTCACCAGTACCCAAGTAAAGCCAGATGCACAAAGTGGCTCATGCATCTGGAGTTCCTTTGTGGTGTTTAAAGGCCCCGGTGTGCCCATTTTATCTCTCTCTGCTTATATATAAATAAAACTTTAAAAAATATGTATGTGTGTATGTAGATATGTATATGTGTATGGATGCACGTGCCTCGGTGTGTATGGAGGTCAGAGAATAACTATGTGCTACACCTACTTTGGGGCAGGGTCTCTTGCTCCAAACCAAAGTCCAGGCTGTAAAGGAACTAGCTGGTATAAGAGCTTTGGGTATTCCTGGCTCCACCTTTCATTGTCATAGGCACTTAGGGATCAAAGATGCCTTTTACCACTGAGCCATCACCCAGGCCGTGAAACTTTTTATTTATTTGCAAGGAGAGAGAGAGAGAGAGAGAGAGAGAGAGATTGAGAGAGAATGGGGGTGCCAGGGCCTCCAGCCACTGCAAATGAACTCCAGATGCATGATCCACTTTGTGCCTCTCTCATGTAAAGACAGCTTTCACGGTTACTGGGGAATCAAACCCTGGTCATTAGGCTTTTCAGGCAAGCGCCTGTTTACCCACTGAGCCATCTATCCAGCCCCAGTTAGCATACAAAGTAGTGGGTTTTATTACAGCATTTCACCTACATATGGCATTTTACTTTGTTCTTATTAATTTCCCTCCTTATTCTTTGAGATAGAATCTCTAACTGAACCTAACAAGTGAGCCCCAGAGATTCCCTGTCTTCGCCTCATCAGCACTGGGATTAGTGGTATGTGCTGACATACCTGGCGTGTGTATGTATATATATTGAGACTGGGTCTCATGTAGCCCAGCTGGCCTCAAACTCACTACATAGCCTCCTGGGATTAAAGGCATTTGCCACCACACCCTGTTCATAAAGTGCTGGGGATTGAACCCAGGGCTTCATGAATGCTAAGTGAGTACTTTACAAACTGAGTTGGCATTTTTACATGGGCACTAGGGAACCAAACTCAGGTCCTCATGCTTACTTGACAAACACTTTACCCACTGACATCTTCCCAGCCCCCCTTTTTACCATCTTTATTTGTGGGTGTGTGTGCACCAAGGTCTCCTGCCACTGCAAACAAATGCCCATCTGGATTTATGTGGGTGGCTGGGGATTTAAATCTGGGTCTATAGGCTTTTCAAGCAAGCTCCTTTAACCATTGAGCCATCTCAGTGGTGGCACAAGCCTCTAATCCCAGCACTCAGGAGGCAGAGGTAGGAAGATGTCTATGAGTTGGAGGCCACCCTGAGACAATGTAGTGAATTCCAGGTCAGCCTGGGCTAGAGTGAGACCCTACCTTGAAAAACCAAAACCAAAACAAACAGAAACCCTCAGGCTGGCATGGTGGCTGCTCATGCCCATAATTTCAGCACTCAGGGGGATCACTGTGAGTTTGAGGTCAGACTGAGGCTACATAGTGAGTTCCAGGTCAGCCTGTGCTAGAGTAAGATCCTACCTTCAAACAAACAAACACACAAACAACACCAAAAAAAAACCCCACCAAACTAACTGAACTCTATGCCCATTCCTGCAGATTCCCATTCTTCCTTTATCACACCTTCCAGTGATGGGATTAAAGGTATATGCCTCCAACTTTGTGCTCAGTTTGCTCCTCACTCTCTTCTGGTATTTGAGCCTCCACCATCATGTATGATGAGCAGGCACTCTACTGCTGAGTTCTCCATACCAGCCTGACTGAGATTGTTTTGAGTCTATGTAACAATTTGGGAACTATTGTCAATTGGAGAACTGTTGACAATTTGGAGACTTCCAAACCCAGAGGGCTATAGCACCTCATCATGCTTATAATTCTTCCATCCTTCACCAATATACTACTAGTACTACCTCTTCTGCCAAGTCTCCTAGACAGCATGAAACTCTGTCTTGTTTTCAGCCAAATCTGGACACATTGTTTATATGTGATCAGACACTCCACCCCTGCTTTCTCAACCACTGCCCCACCCAAAGATGAGGGGGCCAGGGAAACTGATTTACCTAAAGTCCCTCTCTGCTCTGTATCTACAAATATATTTTGTCTTGAGACAGGCAGGTAATCATGTTTTTTTTTTTGTTTTTTTCCCCACCATGGCAGGGTCTCACTCTAGCCCAGGCTGACCTGGTACTCACCCTTGTACTCCCAGGTTGGCCTCCAACTCACTGCAATCCTCCTACCTCCACCTCACAAGTGCTGGGACTAAAGGAGTACGCCACCACACCTGGCATGTAATCATTTAAAAAATGTATTTTTTTATTGTCCATAATGAGTTACAATATTTAGTGGGTAACCAATGAGTTGTTATCCCTAATTCCCCGCTGCCCCCCATCCCCAAGCTGCTGGATAACATCCTCCATGGGTCATCTGGATCAGTCCTTGTGACAGGGGACCATGGATAGCCTAGTATTCAGCCAGGTTCTCCTGGCCATGCCTCTGGATAATCTCCCCCACCACGACTCTCACAATCTTTCCACCTCCTCTTCCGCATAGTTCCCTGAGTCGTGGTACATGAGTATTAAGGCTGCTTTAAGGTTGTGAGTTTAGGGGTCTTTGTGTCGAAGATTGTTGGTTTCTGTCTCACTGGCTTATCCTGTGTAGATTGAATGTCTGTGGTTGTGGGTCCCTCTTTCCTCCCGTCCCTCTCTGCGGGATTCCATATGGATCCTCCACGGTATGACTGTGGTGGCTCCTCTCTTGCCAGAATCTCAGGTATCGGTCTACGGTCAGTTGGTAGGGTTAGATGGGCCCTAGCTCTCTCACTGCATCCTGAAAAATACAAACACAATCTCCATCGGACAGTGAGATCAGTGTAGGTTAACAAATATACACAATTCTGGATTACCTAGATTCTATTAAAATGTATTTTATTTTTACTTCTAATCATTTATATTTTATTTATTTGCAAGGAGAGCAAGAGAGAGAGGAGAGAGAGGGAGGGAGAGAGAGAAAGAGAGAGAAAGAGAGAAAATGGGTGCTTCTGGGCCTCCAGCAGTGATGGTCAGACCTCTCTGCAGAGGCAGCCCACCTCCCCTTGAGGGGGAGGTGTTTAGTTAGAGCTACAACCTAGGTGCTAAAACTGATTGGTCAAATATAAACCAATCAGCTGTCTCTCTGAATCACCTGGGGAGGACTTAAAACTAGCTTCCCTAGAGGAAGTGGGCCTCTTCCCCCACATGGCAATGGAGTAGAAAGACTGCTGACCCAGGCCTCAGTGAGGTAAGGCCTGTTCCCCTATCCCAGCTGATGGCTGGGACAGAGGGGCAGGCTCCAGACTTTTTCTCTCATGAATCTCTCTTTCTCATAAAGGGAGCTTTCTGTTATCTTTTCTTGGGCTGTTTATTTAACTAAATACTATAAGTTTTGTTAACTCTCTGACATGAGTTCTCCCCACACTGGTAGTGGGAGAACTCTGTAACTTCCCACATGGTAACTGGGAAATTTCCCCATCCAACTTCCCTTTTCCTAATTTACTAAATTAGAATAAATGTGTAATTAAAATTTAATTCTGTCCCTGTGTACAATTCTTTGGCATTAGAGGACAAGAACTCTGAGTAGGAGGAGGGGGAAGGGAGGATTCCAGAACTCTCTCTTTCTCCCCGTGTTGCTTATGAATATTAATTATCAGCAACCCGTATCATATCCTTAATATTTTACATCCAAATTAGAAAGGGTCAGTCCCCAGGAGGCTAGGCCAAAGTGGCACTTCCTCCAGCCAGAAGCCTGGAGACATAATAAATCCTTAATTCTTTTGGGGGACATTAATCAAACTACCACAGGAATCAAACACCGGTCATTAGGCTGTGCAGGCCAGCACATTAACCATTGAACCATCTCTCCAGCCCCTCATTGTATCTTTTTTTTTAAATTTTATTTGTTTGCACACAGAGAAAGACAGAGAGAAAGAGGCAGAGAGAAAGCAAATGGGTGTGCCAGGGTCTCCAGCCACTGCATATGAACTCCAGATCCATGCACCACTTTGTGTATTTGGCTTTATGTGGGTACTGGGGAATCAAACCTCAAGTCCTTCTGCTTAGCAGGCAAATGCCTTAACTGATAAGCCATCTCTCCAGCCTTTTTTTTTTTTGAGGTAGTGTCTCACTCTAGCCCAGGTTGACCTGGAATTCACTATGTAGTGTCAGGGTGGCCTCAAACTCATGGCGATCCTCCTACACCTGCCTCCTGAGTGCTGGGACTAAAGGCATGAGCCACCACACCTGGCAAATTCTTTTTTTTTCAAGGTAGGGTCTCGCTCTAGCCCAGGCTGACCTGGAATTTACTATGTAGTCTCAGGCTGGCCTCGAACTCACTCGATCCTCCTACCTCTGCCTCCCTAGTGCTGGGATTAAAGGCGTGCGCCCCTATGCCTGGCTCTTTTTTTGTCTATTAATTTTTTAAAGTTTTAATGTTTTTATTTATTTACTTACAAACAGAGAGGGGGGAGAGAGAGAGACAGAGGTGTGCCAGGGCATCCAGCCCCTGCAAATGGACTCCAGATGTATGCAACACTTTGTATATCTGACTTTAGGTGGGTACTGGGGAATCAAATTTGGGTCATTAAGCTTTGCAGGCAAACATCTTAACTATCTCTCCATCTCCTCAATTTTTACACATCCTAAATGGCAGTCATACCCCTAGGCCTGGGAGCCACTCAATTATGCAGTTATTCTAAAAATTCCTTACAGATATTTGCTTGCTAGATTTTAAAGGGTGCAAGAGAGACTGGGTATATATGTGGCTACTATGTGCAAGACCCTAGGTTCAATCCCCAGAATTGGTGGGGTGCCCTAAATTCCATCCCAAGAGTAGAATTGCAATGGTGAATTGTTTGCTTGATTCCAGAGCAGATCATGTTGAATCCTCATGGCCAAGAAAATACCAGTAGATTTTTAATTCATTTCCTTTCTTTATTGCTGGAATAATGCACTCTGCACAGTTATGTTTCATGGGAAAGGTCAGGCACCTTCTGTTTCATGGGAAAGGCCACAGATCATGCTCAGTTATTTTGGCCATGAATTAAAGTCAAATTACTAATTTGTTTTCCTTGGGTAGCTCCTTATGTTCCTAAAATAATACAATGTGCATAGTTCAGTCACCTTCTGTTTCTTAGGGGAGAGGAGGATACACAAATCACATTGATTCAGTCCTAGAGGCCTAAATTGTTATTAATTTATTTTCCTTGGATAGCTCCCTATGTTCCTGAAATCATACATTGTATATACTTCTTCACTTCTGTTTCTTGGGGGCACCTTGATCATGCTGAATCATTCTGAGCATGTAGGTATTAGTCAAGCTGTTAATTTATTTTCTTTGGTTAGCTCCTTATGTTTCTGTAATCAGAAAATACATATACATCTGGCACTGCCCTTTCAGGCCATTTTTGTTTTGTCTTTGAACCCACAACCAGTTTGGATATTTAAGGATTTGACATTAGCCCCCAACTAGGTTCAAGGGAGGAATTTTGGCCTCATGAAATTGGAGAAGAGGGAGACAATTCAAGTGTTCCCACCACATGACTACATATTCGACTTAGAGATGACCAGTGAGGAAAATCCTTGTGTAGAAATCACTAGAAGCCATAACTTGTTTAAAGAAATTAAAGTTTCTGTGTGATTCTTTTACGTTTTTGCTTTTCCTAGAAAAGTAGGTTCATGAATTAATAAGTGGATAGAGGGCCGGGGATGTGACTCAATTGGTAGAGTGCTTGCCTAGCATGCACAAAGCCCTGAGTTCTAGCGTCAGCACAGCATAAAAATGGGTGTGGTGCATGTTTATAATCCCAGCACTTGGCGGTTAGAGTCAGGAAAAGCAGAAATTCAAGGTCATTCTCAGATCCATAGTGAGTTACTGGGTTACATGACACCCTGTCAAAAAAAATGTAAACAGAGAGTTGTAGAGAAATGTGGAGAAGTGGTGACATCTAGAAGGCCAGAGATAATAATAGGAAAGAAGCTATGAGGAGACAGTCCAAGTGAAAATTAACTAACCAGCTATGACCCAAAATGCATAGCTACTAGTCAGGAATCCTCCAATACTCAAATACCAATTTGCCATTAGTCATGTAACAATAAGGGATCAAATTATTCTTTTTTTTCTTGTGTATGAGGCATTTGAGTCTGTGTAGTATACATACGGTGTGTGCAGTTGTGTGCTTGTGTGCAGACCAAACGAGAACTTCACATGTTTTCTCTGTCACTCTTCTGCATAGTTCCTTCAGACCAAGTCTCTCACTGAACTTGGAGCTGCCATTTCATGGTCAGACTGGCTTGGAATGGCTGACCAGAGAGTCTCAGCCATTCTCTTCACTGTGTTCCTCTCTAGATTAGGGTTACAAGCATGCATGGCTATGCCCATTTTTTTCCAAGGTAGGGTATTGCTCTAGCCCAGGCTAACCTGGAATTCACTATGTAGTATCAAGGTGGCCTCGAACTCATGGTCATCTTCCTACTTCTGCTTCCCAAGTGCTGGGATTAAAGGTGTGTGCCAACACACCCGGTGGCCCCAAGCCTAGTTTTTTTTTTTTTTTAACATGGGTGCTGGGGATCAAATTTATCTCCCCAGCCCCTTGTTTGTTTTTTTGGAGACAAGGTCTTGCTATGTAGTCTAGCCTGGCCTTGCATGCTGCATCCTCTTGCCTCGACCTTGTGAGTGCTAGTGTTACAAGTGTGCACCACCACACAAAGCAAAGCAACAGAATAAAGACGAGTGGGAGGAGGGAATATGAAGCCCTAAATCCTCAGAATCCCTAGATAGAAACTAGAGTCCTTCCAACTCCAGCACCACTTCCAGGCCCAACTCTCCAGTATGCCTTAGGACATCACATTTCAATAAGTTGAGGAATATGTAGTATATTTTTAAATACTTAGGCTAGAAGTAAGAAAAGACAGCTTCTGCTGGACATTCCTACCTGTAATCCCAGCACATGGGAAATAGAGATAGCTTCCAAATGCCTTGTGTGTCTCTTCCCGAGTGGAAAGCTACCCCAAGCATTAACTCCCACTACTTTCCAGCACCTGCATAAGGACAGACTGACTGCACCCTATGATGCTCTTAAAAGATTATAATGGAGCTGAAAAGTTCCTATTGCCTAGTGACATTATAACCATCCTCATGTGGTAGTGCCATGCATTACTCATGGTTTTGGTCATACTGCTGTAAATAAATCTATTGTGAGGCTGGAGAGATGGTTCAGCAGTTAGGGTCACTTCTTGTGTAAGCATGAGGGCCAGAGGAGTCCTGAGAGACTACTCTAGTTTGATCCCCAGGACCCACATAAACAGCTGGGTGTGCCAAGCACATCTGTAATCCCAGTTCTATAAAGAGCAAAGATTAGAGAATCATTGGACTCACCAATATAAAATAAAATAAGGGCTGGAGAGATTGCTCAGCAGTTAAAACACTTGCCTGCAAAGCCTAATCACATAGGTTCCATTCCCCTGTACCCAGGTAAAGCCAGATACAGAAAGTGGTGCATGCACCTGGAGTTCCTTTGCAGTGTCTAGAGGCTCTGGTATGCCCATATTCATTCTTTTTCTTTTTCTCTTTCTCTCTCTCCTTAAATAAAAATATAAAATGGCATGCTCTATGATCATTAAGAAACTCTCCCTCAGAGAACAGCAAACCAAGAAAGGAGCAATTGTGCAATGAAGGAGCCTGGGCCTGGGGGAGTCAATCAACAGCCATTAAATTCGGCCAAATATTCCACTCAGTGAGGGGGAACCCTTGATTGGAAATGGGGATTTAGGCAATATGCACCGGATCCCATACACTTGGGCTCCCAAGAAAAGATGCACTATGCGAACGTCTGACAGGGAGGCTACTAAAAATAGAAACTAGGTAATCCAGAATGGTGTATATTTGTTAACCTATACTGTTCTAACTCTCCAATGGAGATTGTATTTGTTTTTTTCAAGATATAGCGAGTGAGCTGTGGCCCATATAACCCTACCACCCAACAGCAGGCCAAAAGATGAGATCATGGCAAGAGATGAGCCACCACAGACATATTGTGGAGGATCCATATGAAACCCTTCCTGAGTGGAAGCAGAGAAGGACGGGATGAACAAGAGACCCATAGCCACAGCCATTCAACCAACTCTGGATAAGCCAAATGTGTTTGTGTTTTTCAGGATACAACGAGAGAGCTGTGGCCCATCAGCTGAGGATCGATCTATGAGAACACATTGATTTGTTTGTGGAGGACACCTGGATTAAACTATGACAAGTGCTGGAGAGATGGCTCAGCAGTTAAGGTACTTATCTGAAAAGCCTAAAGACCCAGGTTCAATTCCCTTGTACCCATGCAAAGCCAGATGCACAGGTGGCACATGTGTCTGGAGTTCCTTTACAGTGGCTGGAAACCCTGGCATGCCCATTCTCTCTCTATATATGCCTCTCTCTCTCTCTCTCTCTCTCAAATAAGTAACTAAATAACTAACTAAATAAAAAACGTTGATTTAAAACATTGTGCCATATTCCTTGTCTATCTCGTTTACTACACCTTTTGATTGCATCAAGAGTAAAGTGATTGACATGTGGTGTCTGGGTTGGTGGAAGTGCATGTGTGCTATGATGCTTCCATAACAATGAAATTGCCTACTGATGCCTTTCTCGTGATATATCACTGTTCTTAAGTAATGTCTGACTATATGGTAATCAAAGACAGAAATTCCTACTGAAAGCATTAGTTTATTTAGATGCAGGGGTTTTACTCAGGTTGGTATGGGAGTACTGGACCCTTCCATATATAACAAACTACATAAAATGATGAGGGCTGAGGCTCTAACTCAGTGGTACAGTGTGTGTTTAGTATGCATGTGAGCCTGGGTTCCATCCCTAGCACCACAGGGGGAAAGTGGAAGTAGCATCATTGAGTAAAGATAACTTTGAGGGAAGCGTCTACATGGTAAACATAAGCAACAGAAAGACACAGCCTACATTCAAGAACAGTAAATTACTTTAAAAAGTGGAGTTTTGGGACTTTAACAAGATGCCAGAGGAGATTACATAATGACATAAAGAGGTATGTGGTACACCTGCTATACAGGTGTGCTATGATTGGTACACTGATCA
>PVHP010048022.1:0-12687 GCA_004024765.1 Zapus hudsonius | reverse complement strand
AGAGAGAGAGAGAGAGAGAGAGAGAGAGAGAACCAGGGTCACCACCTTGTGGGTCTGGCTTATGTGGGTCCTGGGGAATTGAACTGGGGGCCTTAGGCACTGGAGGCAAGTGCCTTAACCACTGAGCCATCTCTCCAGCCCCCGGGGACACTGTTTTTAAGGGCAGTTGGGAGAGGGATCTGAATGTCTTTCCCCTTGCCAACCCCTGTCTCACTATGCCAGGATTTGGCCACCACCAGCTCATAAGCCCTGGGCCAGGTTCAAGATCGTGAACCAGTGCTCCTGGAATGGATCCGCACCTGGGTCAAACATCCGGGAAGTTGGAATGTTGCAGATCCAGAACCAAATTATCTTGGGCTGTCTTAGTCCCTTAGATGGTGTGTGATCTAACGTCTTTGTGACTATTCTGTAGGCCCTTCTGGAATGTACGAATAGATAGATCACTTAGCTTCCACAGCCCTAAGAAAGTTATCAGACAGCATCGGAGGCCTGGAGCAGAGACTTCCCACTACGCTGTAACTTGCCTACCAAAGTATTTGAAGAGTGTTTGGAGTTATGGCTTTCTTTGTTGTGTTATTATAAAAATTTCATGAAATTATTACCACGTTGAAACATGGAATTTGAGGCAAACGAGGATGTGGTCACTCATATTTGACTCCAGAGTAAGCTATCTCGTTTCCTTTGAGGTCAGAGCTGTGTTTTATTGTCTTAAATTGAATTAATTTATTCATTTATTTGCACGTGTGCATATGCATGGGTATACCAGGGTTTCTTGCCGTTGTAAACAAATTCCAGATGCTTATGTCACTGTGGTAGTTTAAATCAGATGTCCCCAATAAACTCACGTGTTCTGAATGCTTGAATGGTAGCAATTTGGGAGGTGGAGCCTTGCTGGAGGGGGTGTGTTTCTGGGGCAGGCTTAGGGTGTTCGAGCCAGCTGCTCCTTCTAGAGTTACCTCACTTCTTGCTACTGTTGTCCACCTGCCGTGATAGAGGTGATGTCCAGCCTCTGATCATGCCATGCTTTCCCCTGCCAACATGGAGCTTCCACTCAAGACTGTAATCCAAATTAAAAAACAAAAACAAACTTTCTTTCCATCAGTTGCTTTTGGGTGGGTGCTTTGTTCCAGAAATGAGAAGGTAACAACAGCCACTTTTTGCATCTGACTGAACTGGAAGCCTCCTCCCTGTTGACTAGCTGTCCAAATGCTGGAAAGACCTAGGTAGCCTGTTGGGGGAGAAAAGTCATCACTGGTCTTAACCGGTAGTGGACCCTGCAAGCTTTATGGCTGGCCAGCCAAGCCAAGCCAACTTTTGTAATGGTGGCATGTCTATTATGGGGGAAACCAACTGCTCTCTGATTGGTCTTGAGGCCTGCTCTGTAGAAGGGAATTCCTGGTATTGAAAACCTAATCAAAAGCCTATGCTTTCTTTATAAATACCCAGATTCAGATATTTGTAGAAAATTAAATAATGCATCTATTTTTGGTCTTCTTGGTTTATTATATCCTAAAAGAGGTTTGCTATAATTTTTTTTTTTTTGGTTTTTTGAGGTAGGGTCTCACTCTAGTCCAGGCTGACCTGGAATTCACTATATAGTCTCAGGGTGGCCTTAAACTCATGGCAATCCTCCTACCTCTGCCTCCCAAGTGCTGGGATTAAAGGCATGAGCAACCATGCCCGGCATTGCTATAATCTTTAATACTTCCCATTTTAGTTGTTTGTTGCTTTACATATTTTGAAGCTATATTGCTATGTTTCTGAATACATGTCTATTAATGATAACTTCTTCTTGCTTTATCATTCATCAGTGTATAGCATCTCTTTTATCCTTCATTTTTTCTTTTAAAAAATTTTTAGTAATAGCTTCCATAATTATTTTTACTCTAAATTAATTTTTATTCTGATTTTCAACTTGAAACTATGTAGTTTTCTTTTTTAGCCCTTTCCATATTTGCATAAATTGCTTAAATCTTTTTTGCTAATAATGTATTATTCGATGTTGTATATATTCAGTCGGAGTCTGTATCTTATTTGTGAGTTGAGTTCATTTGATTTTATTTATATTTATTATGTTATTTGAGGACTTAGTTCTGCTATAACACTGTGTGCTCTGTTTACTGTACTCTGTTAGTATCTTCCTAATAGTCTCCATCTTCTTTGGAATAATTCAAAATTTTCCTCCTCCCTCCTAGAAGCTTGAATTTCCTACTTTCCATTGATTAGATCCAATTTCTCTCTAGAATACTGCATTACATTTCTGGGTTTTTTTTCATGGTTAATCTTATTATGACACTTGCTTATGTTTATTCTTTCTCATGTCAATTTATTTATTTTTAAAATATTTTATTTGTTCATTTTCAAGCAGAGAAATACAGAGAGAGAGAGAGAAAGAGAGAGAGAGAGAATGCACCAGGGCCACCACCTTGTGGGTCTGGCATATGTGGGTCCTGGGGAATTGAACCCAGGGCCTTCGGCAATGGAGGCAAGTGCCTTAACCGCTGAGCCATAACTCCAGCCCTCTTTATTTTTATTTTTATTTGAGAGCATGTGAGAGAAAGAGGCAGATACAGAGAGAGAATGGGCATGCCACGACCTCCATCCACTGCAAATGAACTCCAGACACATGCACCACATTGTATATCTGGCTTTATGTGGGTCCTGGGGAATCAAACTTGGGTCCTCTGCTTTGCAGGCAAACACCTTAACCACTAAGATATCTCTCCAGCCCCCAGCAATATCATCAGAATGCACTACCACAACCGGCCCACGTAAATTTCTTAAGTCTAACAACATCTACACATGTCCATGAACAGCCTGTGTGCCTTAGCCTACCACCATCACCTCCTGCCATGAGTGTCCGATTTCCCTTCCCCAGCCATGCTTCTAGTCTTGGGCTTTATTTACGTGTTTATTTATTTTCTAGGCAGGGTCTCACTGTAGCCCAGGCTGACCTGGAATTCACTACGTAGTCTCAGGGTGGCCTCAAACTCACAGTGATCCTCCTACCTCTGCCTCCCAAGTGCTGGGATTAAAGGTATACGCCACCACATCCAGCTGAGCTTTATTTTTGAATGACATATATATATATATTTTTTTCAGAGGGAGGCATTGCTAACTTAGGTAATCATAGCTTTCCCAGATATTTTCTCCTCTCTACTGTGGATGCCTCATGTTTCCTCCTGGATTCATTTCCTGTGTTACTGGGGGCTTCTCCTCTCAAAATGTGTTCAAGGCAGATGTACTTCTGGAATGATGAAGTGAAGGCATTTGTGAACCATTCTTCCCTACAAAAACCCAAAAATGCCAGCAAAATGATCAAACTATTTCAGAACCGTGGAGATGTACCAAAGCTATAGATTGAACTGCAAACCATCAAAGAGAAAGTGCTATAGCAATAGGTCCACGGTGGCTGCTGCATTGTAGCTTGTGGCCCAGTAGCCAAGAAAGCTAGTAGTTTGAATGCTAATAGAGAGTAATGACTTTATTTTAAATTTATTTGTTTATTTATTTATTTGCAAGGAGAGAGCAAGAATATGAATGAGAGTGAGAAGGAATGGGTACTGCACACAAATTCCAAATGAATGTGCCATTTTGTGCATCTAGGAACTTAAACCATTTCTGAGCCATTTCTCCAGCCCCAGGAATGACTTTTCTGGGGCTGTATCAAAGATTGTATTCCAATAGCATAAGTAATGCTTAGTTCAAATTAGCGGCTCCTGGAAAATCTCCACTCCTAGAGTGTAGTTGCTATTTTACTGGACTCACAGGTCAGCTCTTGTTTGAGAGAGACATGTAGAAGACTAACCCCGACACTGTGCAAAAGGCAACATCTCAGCTGCTTAAGATGATGATTTTGGTTGCATGGCCAATAGCATCTCTTAAAAGGAGATCTCTGAGAAATAGAAAACTGCAGGGAACTTTTTTGGCATTTGTGCTTGTGTGCATGTGTGCACAGATGTGTGTGGTGTGGTATGTTATGCATGGTATAGGCAGGTGCATGCATTGAGCACATGTGTGTAGAAGCCAGAAAAGAACTTTGGGTGCCTTTCTCTACCATTCAACCACATACCTCCTTGAGACAAGGGTCTCTCTTTCTCTCTCTCTCTCTCTCTCTCTCTCTCTCTCTCTCTCTCTCTCTCTCTCTCTCTCTCCCTGGAGCTGTTGTTTTTGGTCAGTGACCCCCCAGACATTCTCTGGTCTCCACCTCTCACTGACTGGGGTTATAGATGTGTATGACCATGCACAGCTTTTTATGTGGATTCAGAGGGAATTGAACTTGGGTGGTCTCAGGGCCTACCAGGCCCTTATACTTAAGCAGCAAGAATTCTTATGGCTGAGCCATCTTTCCAGCCCTGCGGGAAATTTTTTAAAGCTCCAATGTTCCTAATATAGACGGCTCTGTATAAATGAATGCTTAGGAAAGACATAAGGAAAAAGAAGATCCCAATCACTCACCTCTACCTGACCTTGAGCCTTCATACACGCTGAAAATGAAAGCTAAGACCATCTTGCACAACACCTGAATTTGAAAGTGTGCCTTCAGATATATATCTCCTTAGCAAAGGGTGGGAGATACGCATAAAAGAAAAAGACTCAATCAAGAATTAGTACAGATTTTGGTGCTGACGTCACTCCTCTGCCTGACCACCTAAACCACCCACATGTGTTTACAGCAGCAGGGACTCTGGAGCTGAAACCACTCCCCAGCCTCAGGCACTGATTAAGCTCGGGTGGGGGCAGCTAAGCAAACCCCAGCCCACTCATTACCTCTGGTACTACCCTAGCCTGGATAGGGGAGCAGGCTGATTTGGTGCTGACTTCACTCTCTGGTCTGCCTGCCTACACTGCTAAAGTAGGAACTTTTGAGCTGATTGAACTTTCCAGCCCTGGCCACTGAGTAGACCAGGCTAACCAGGGTCCACCCAGACCTACCTGGAGACTGGGTACACAAAGAGGAGCCTGCTAAGCTTTCAGTGTGCCCAGCCCAAACCTTGGATAGACTGCCATTGCATGCCTATCTGGATCAAGGCTAATGAGGCCACTCAGCACCGACTCCACAAGAGCTGTTGTTGCCACATTCTCAGCAAGACAAAAGGGCAACTTCAAGGTGGGCAAACCCAACACAAAACAAGTAACACAAAGAACCAAGGCAAGATATCCCCACTAGGAATGCCTAGTCCCATATTGGAAGCCTCCAGTGAAAACTACCTGGAGGAAATTACAGACATATAATTCTCTTATGCAGCAGATTTCCTCTGAATTGAAAGGAGGCTCTGGGGATTCAGGATGTTAGCTAGAAACAAACATCCCTTCCAGGGGTTGGGGGAGCGGGTGGTACAGGAAGGAAATTCCAGAGACTCAAGTCTGGGAAAGGGTTCTAAGACCCCACCCTAAGGCTGTGTAAAGGGGATACAACTGCTTGGAGATGAGAGATTCTCCAGTGGAGCTGCCTACAAGTGGTGCAGTGTGCTCGAGACTCTCCACCTGAAGTGTGGTCCAGAGATGCAGCTTTCCTGAGTTTGCGTCCATGCTGAGGTGGGCTTTCTTGTGATTCAGCTGCCTTTCGGTTGAAGCAGCTACGGGGAGGTCATCATCCATTGTGGGACGAGACTTCTCATTGTAGGGCTGTGTTTGAGAGTGAGTCATCTGCTGCTCCTGTAAGCAACCCCTCACCCTGCTATGTAAGTAACCCCAATAAACTCATAGGTTCACCAAACTGGTTTTGGTGTAATCATCCTTTGGTCTGTCATTTGTGCCCTATCTGGGGAGAAGATGTGTGTTTTGTCACCCCAGGATAAGTTTTTCCTGTGACAAATTCCAAAATGTGATTATGATAAGTATATTCAACAAATGTAATGAGGCTGGATGAAATGGAAGAGAAACAACAGTCACATTAAATGAATGGGGCTTTTGAAGGAGAAAAGGAGAAAGCTGGCTTCTTTTGGGCAGTTTCAGTCAGGGATTGAGGCCCAGAAGGAACCAAGAGATGCTGCTCTACATGCCATTTCGCCCTGGCACAAGAAATAGAACTTGTGTCTGATCAAGACTGATCAGCAATGCCTCCTCCTGGCCACAGTCTAGCACACCATGGCCCAAGCAGGCTGGCTCAGGTGGGCTGACCCTGAGATCTACCCTCCAAATCTACTAACCAATTGGGTCTTTCCCCTGCATACCTGAATCTGACACTATAAAGGTTGTGGTCTATGTGTGACCCTCCCTTCCTTTTTCTGGAGACCCTCAGTGTGAGTTTCTTTTCCTGTACTGCTGGGACCCACATGAGTCTGGCTGGGTGGCGATGGGAAAGTGTATCCCCATCTCTTAATCTAAACTTCTCTGCTCGCCTCTGCTTTATAGTTTTGGGTAAGTTCTCATCTTTAATTACATATACAACCTTCCTATGGACTCTGAACCCACCACGTGCATATTTGTACTCTGGATCTACCACGTGGCTGCCCCCACTAACTCCTCTCTCAGCTTCCCTCCATGGGAAGGCACATGGTGGCTGTCTTGTATCTTCCTTCTAAGTCTATTTTCCCTCAGCTATTCTTCCTTAAGCGCTCTTGGCTTTCTATCTTAATTTCCCTCCATGGGAGAACATATGGTGGATGTCATGTGCATCTCTTCTAAGTCTCCCTACACACACTCCTAGACTCCACCTTCCCTGGGCTTTCAGCCCTCTAATCCTCTCTTGGAAGTCTCAGCTACTCTTAAGTGATAGTTTCCAAAGCTTGTCGCCTTACTTCAGTTTTTCCTAAACTTCAATCTTTCTTAAATGTGTTTACTACATGAACGTGTTCTGGCCTTCCTTCCCAGATCCCAATTCCCCTTAAACTCCACAATTTGTGATGTCTCCCCAAATAAACTTAATAATTTGTAATTTGTCCTTCTGAGTCCATCTTCATTGATTCTTTATTAAAGATTAGGACAACCCAAACTTAGTGTGCATAAATCTGGGGACCCCTCCTAAACTCCAAAAACTTGTATCACTTTGACATACAAATTTGGATGGGACACAGTTCAGCCTATGGCATCCCCAGAAGAGGGAGCACTTGGGTTTGTCCTTATAATGGGACAGACTGCCTGAGTGCCCTTGTATCTGCCTTAGTGCTTCTCCCCTTCGCCCGCTGCCCTGAGCTGGCATTAAGGTGGCACCAAGCTGATTCTGAGTTTTGTTTCTTGCCACACAGTTGTGATAGGTTGTGCAGTAGTTTTGCCAAGACAACGTGAAGGAGAAAATGTGAACAGTCTGACTTCTACCTATCCTCTGTCCCTACCCTTGTCCCTCTTCTGCTTTACAACAGTATGTGTGCATGCGTGCGTGCGTGTGTGTGCGCGTGCGTGTGTGTGTGCAAGCATACATGCACATGCATCTACTTTCTGCCTCCCTATGATTTCTTTAGTTTCACTCATCAGATCTGGTACCCACCAACCTCCCTTTCACCTCAACAGCATCTCCAAGGACAGGACAGAGCCAAGAGCCTTTCCTGGTTTGCAGTTTGTGGGAAACCTGGAGGTAGCCTTGTTTCAAACCTCAGATTTGTCACAGAAGTTTAACTTCCAGCCTTCTCCTCCTCCTCCTCCTCCTCTTCTTCATATAATGAGAAGTTTGAAATAGATAACCTCAGATTGTTCTAACTCTAAAATTCCATGATTCCTCTTGGCAAATGAAGAGGTGGGAACGAAGTATGTTGAGATACTTTAAGACTGCACAGTATCCAAGGAGATAAAAAGACACAGTGGGGAATACCCAAGGAGAGGGTTCTTAACAAGAAAGGATATCAGGTTTAGAGGGTGGGATGTCAATCAAGATTCAAGGCATGCAGAGAAGGGGGGAAATTTTGGCAGGGGTTTACAAGAGAAATGGAAAATCACTGATCCAAAGGAGGACTAGAAGCCAGGCGTGATGATACACCTCTGTGATTGAGCACTCTAGAAGCTGAGTCAGGAGGATCTTGAGTTTGAGGCCAGCCTGGGCTCAAATAAAAAAAGAGTTTGGCTGGGATATAGCTTAGTTCAGAGTGCATACCTAGCAATGCACAGAGCCCTGGGTTTGATCTCCGACATGGCATAAGCCAGTGCAGTGATGCATGCTTGTAATCCTAGCACTCAGAAGGATCTGAATCTGAAGTTCAAGTCCATTCTTGGCCAAATAGCAAGTTTGAGGTCAGCCTGTGCTTTATGAAACCCTGTCTCAAAAAAAAAAAAAAAGTTCAATCAGTTTGGCAGAGAATCAGCAAGTCTTGAGTATCACCATACCAGAATGATTAACCAGCATGGGACTAGATATAGAGCCTTGTACAAGCCTGCTCACAATATATATTTCATAAATCCCAAAAGACACATAGAGTAATGTAATAGTCACTGTGCCCCTGCACCCAATCTTAAATATTACTCATCACTCCTTGGCCTTATGTCGTTTTCTTCGCCGCCACAAGGGTAATGCCCACAATCTTGAATTGGTTATTTATTATTTCCAGGAGTTCTTTAGGGTTCTATTTCATATGTATGCATTTAGGGACAATTTTTTAAAAGTTGGATTTGGGCTGTTTTGGTGATTTGAATCAGATGACCCATATAAAACTGAGTTTTGAATGCTTTGGTCCCCAGCTAATAGCAATTTGGGATGTGTGTTTTAGGGGGTGGGCTTAGTGGTATAGAGCCAGCTTCACCTTGGTAAAGCTTGGCTCACACTCTTGCTGCTGTTTTCCTTTAGCTGTGGTAGAGGTGATGTCTGGTCACGACATGTTTTCCCTGCCATCATGAAGCTTCCTATCCCGTCTGTAAGTCAAAATGAAAACTTTCCTCCTATCAGCAGCTTTTGGTAAGATGCATTTGTCCCAGCAACACAGAGGTAACTACAACAAAAATCGGTACCAGAAGAGTGGGATCATTGCTACCTGAAAACAGGACCATGTGGCTTTTGATTTTGTGGAACTGATTTGTGTGAGGAATGCGGAAAAGTTTGAAACCTTGGACTAAGGAACATCTTGCAGTGGAGTTGGATGAACCATTCTGGTCAGAGTTGAAAGACCTAAATGCAGTAAGAACTACGGATTGTCAAAGCTTGGCTTACGAGAAGAACTTTGAACTAGGCTATACACAGTTGGTGTGAGATGCTTGCTACATTCTTCCTATGTCCTGAGGACTTGTGCAGGGTTGCATTGCATAGAAATGGACTAGTATGAGCAGATGGACATGGCACAGAAAGAAATGAAGGTTTGGGCTGGAGACAGCACCCATTCAGCTGCAGTTATTTGAGAGGTCACCACCATTGAGATTAGGCCAGCTGTTCTGCATTGGGACAGCAGGAAGAATGCTGACTCTTTTGAAAGTAGGGGCCCTGAATGCCAAAGGATTTTTTTCCTGTTCTTCAAAGTTGACTTGAAACTCTGGATTAACAAATCTGGTAGCCCACTTGGTACCATTTAATATAACAAATGCAAGAAAAACAGGTCATAGGATTTGCAACATGGTTGGTTTTTTTGGAAATGGTCACTGGACAATGTGAGGAAGGGTTGTGGGAGTCTCTGTGTGGAGACCAAATGGAGCCATGAGGTTGAACCATGGGTTTCAGTGGATTTTGGAGTTACCAGGGTTGTGTGGGATGATGTTTCCTAAGGAGAATTGCCAGCCTAGGCTGGAGTTTTCCTCAGGCTGTGGGCAGCCTCGCTGAAGGGATGGAATTGGAACCCCAAAGACTTCATTGTGAGTCTCAGATGGACGTAGGATGCAGGGTTTGTTTTAGATCTTACATTGATTCATTCTTTCCTTGTTATGTCCAAAGCCATCTTTTGCAGTGTGAATGTTCACTCTGCGCCATTATGTAGTTGTTTTATAGGCTCACAGGTAAGAGACCTTGGACTATGGGGATGTTTGAAGAGTGTTTAGATTGTTAAAACCTATGTGGACTTTTAAAGTTGGACTGAATGCATTGCATTTTGCATTATGGATAATCATCAGTTTATAGGGGCTAGGGGCAGAATGTGGTGGTTTAAATCAGATGTCCCCCATAAAACTCATATGTTTTGAATGCATGGACCCCAGATGATGACAAATTGGAGGTGTGCCATTGGGAACAGGCTTAAGGGTGTTATAACCAGCTCACCCTTGCTAGATAGACTTCAGTTCACCCTCTTGCTGCTGTTTCTCGCCTGCTGTGGTAGAGGTGATGTCCATCTGGGGCCCACAATGAAGTCTCTGCGGTTCCAATTTTCCCATCCAGCTGGGATGTCATATTTTCCCCTGCCATCATGAAGCTTCCCCTTGAGTCTGTGAGCCAAAATAAAATCTTTCCTCCCATCTGGAACAATGCTTTTGGTAGCGTTCTTTGTTCCAGAAACACGAAGGTAGCTACAATAGCTGGAGAGATGGCTCAGCAGTTAAAGGTGCTTGCTTGCAAAGTCTACTGGCCTGAGTGTGATTCCCCAGTATCCATGTAAAGCCAGATATAAAAAGTGGTGCATGCATCTGGAGTTTATTTGCAGTGATGAGAGGACCTATGGGTGTGTCCAATCTCTCTCTCCCTCTCTTTTCTTACAAATGAATAATTTTTGAAAAAATAGGATTTGATATTTGAAAACAAAAATATGAGTGCTAAAATACTGGAGACAAAAGAAGATGTCCTTGCAGAAGGGCATAGACAAGGAGAAGAATACAGTGTATGGAATAATTTGGGCCAGAGCATGAGAAATTCTCTTAGCCACTTAGATCTCTCCTGTGTGACTGGCAGTGGCTTGCATAGGTGGATGCAGACATCCGTCATATGATGCTTGAAGAGGACCCCACTCATCCCAGGTCCCAGAAGGAAAGTGAGGAGTTCAACTGTTACTTTGGACCTTTGTGGATTCTCTTCTCAGAAACACCAGCATTGGGAAATGAGGAAGCCATTGAACATTTCAGGGACAAACCACAGAGCAAGCTGTGGCTTGAGACAGTGTCCAAGATCAAGGTCAGCCTGTGAGTGTGGCTAGAGAGATGAATACAATGGGTCCCCCTTCATCCTGTGCCTCTAACGGACACTTGAAACTGCCTCTGAGTGGGGTCTGTCCTCCTGGCCTCAGCCAGCTGCCAAAATGCAACAACAACGACATCATTCTGTGAAAGGAAGGCTGAGAGACATGCTGTCATGTGTCCTGTTACTGCGGATGACTTGGTCGCTTGGAGGTATCCGCTGAGTTAAAGATTTTATTTAAATTTAAGCAACGGCAATAATAAAAAGATGGCCAGTTTCCAGAAGGCCACTAGCACAGAAACCCACTACTTTCAGACAGCCCAACCCTACAGGGAACATAACTAAGTCCTAAATGTCATCATAACAGATTAAAACATATTCCCAAGAACATTTGGAGGGAAAAATGAAATGATATTTTTACAGTTTTGCTTTTGAAATTACATGTCAGAGTAATTCATTTAATTCACAATTTGCTTTCCTTTTCTTTTCCCCCAAATCTGTGCATAATTGGGAGTTCTTGAGAAGTGAGGAAATCAAATATACAGATTACTGTGAAATGTGTGAAATGCTAAAGTAAACGACTCATGAAGCTGGCATGTTGTGCTTAGGGAGTTTTTATTTTAGAGCCAATAATTATTTTCAAGGTTCAGACTTGGTTGTGGATTCTAGAAAGCTCTCAGCCCCGCCCTCCCCAGGCCCTGTGCTCTTGGACTTGGAGGATCAGCAACCAAGAACAAAGGTTGTATGGAAGCTGTTTGAGTCACTAGGCACGGACTGGTTCTTGCCCAGTTCCCCTGCCTCCTCACCCATGCTCTCTTGTCGTAGCAAGGACAGTCCCTTGAAGATATCCCCACGTGTGGTTTCAGAATCTGTGCTTTGGTTGTTTCTTCCTCCTGGCTTCAGCCTGAAGGGACCTGGTAGTGTTCATGGCTATAGCTCCAGCCAGGGAGCAGGGCAAGCATAGCATAGGTTCTAGATGTATTTGTTGACTTCATGGTCACCTCTGAGATATGGGACTGGACATTGGGCAGAAAGCGTTTCCACCATATCTATGTTGTTCAAGTGACATATAATCGAATGGATATAACCCTTAGAATTAAAAAAATAACACAATTTCACAATGAGGAATCACCTCACACCAATCAGGGTGGCTACAACAAAGGGGAAAGCACCATAAATAAGAAGTTTTGTCAAGGGTGAGGAGGAATTTTACTTGTGCACCAGTGGTAGGAATGTAAAATGATAAAGCCAACACAGAAAACAGTACGGTGGACCCTCTGATACTAAAAGCAGAATCACCATACAACGCAGAAATTCCACTTCTGAGTACATAGCCAAAGAACCAGAGTGTCATGTTCATAAAGTATTGTTTACAATAGTTGAAAGGTAGATCAACCCAAATATCTGCCAATGGATAAACAAAATGTGATGTAATGGAATATTATTCTGCCTCTAAAAGGAAAAGCCACAGCATAGATTAACTGTGTGAGCACTATGATGAGCAAAATAAGCCAGTCCCAAAAAGACAAAAGCTGTATGGCTCCCATCGCCTGCATGAGGCTCTACAGTAGTCAGAATCATCAAGACTTTGCAGGCAAGTGCCTTAACCTGAGAAATCTCTCCAGCCCCTAGAAAATATTTTTACCTTGTAAAATGGAAACTCAGTGGCATTAATCAGCAACTAAGCACTCCTTCCTCCCCTCTAGGCCCCAATGAGCACCCTTTGGCGGTCT
>PVHP010048021.1:0-12137 GCA_004024765.1 Zapus hudsonius | reverse complement strand
TTCTTAACAAGCTCTCTCATGGCCAGAAGTTTTCCAGTCTCAGACCCCACAAAGAGAAGCTCCTGTTCTACCGTCTCTACAGCAGAATTCCTGAGAAGAAAATATAGTAGCTTGTAAGAACTAAGTTTTAGGTATGGCAGTACATACCTGTAATCTCAACACTGGGAAGCTAAGGCAGGTGGATTATTATGAGTTCAAGGTCAGCCTGGGACATATAGGAAAAACTTGGTTTTTGCTTCCTCCACCCACTAAATTTTAAAATAAACAGAAAAATTTAAACAGAATTTTTTAAAAATCTCCACTATCAACATAAGTGTTTAATTATATATACTTTGAATTTGAAGAGAGCATTGCTTTTTTTTTTTGATTTTGTTTTTCAAGGTAGGGTCTCTCTTTAGCCCAGGCTGACCTGGAATTCACTATGTATTCAGGCTAGCCTCAAACTCACAATGATCCTCCTACCTCTGCCTCCCAAGTGCTGGGATTAAAGGTGCACGCACCATGCCTGGCTAAACTTAAAATTATTTAAATAGAAAAATATAAGATAAACTGCTACAATTCTACCATTTTAGAATAATCTAATTTTTTGCATTTTAATCATAAATTTTCATGTGATTTACTAATAAAAATTTTCTAAATCACTAGGTAAAATGATGAGACCATTTTAAGGTTATTATAAATGGTTAAATTTGTTCTTTAATGATTAGCAGGTTTTTTGTTTGTTTGTTTGTTTATTTTTCGAGGTAAGGTCTCACTGTAGCCCAGACTGACCTGAAATTCACTCTGTAGTCTCAGGGTGGCCTTGAACTCACGGCGATCCTCCTACCTCTGCCTCCCCAGTGCTGGGATTAAAGGCATGCGCCACCACGCCCGGTTGGTAGCAGGGTTTATTTATAGACCAGCATTCAGGGGTAAGGTATATTAAATCTTAAAAATGACAGTCTATTATAAAATGCTATACTATATTATACTATCTAATAAACATTTTTTGAATCTGTTGTCTGCCTTTAAATTTTGATTATGAGAAATTTCTTAGGCTTTTTTTTTTTTTTTTTTTTGTGGTGCTGAGGGCCGAACCCAGGGCTGCTCATCCACTGAGCTAAATCCCCAACCCCAGCTTTTTTATTTTTAACACAGGCATTTCAGGTTTAAAGCAGACAGGACATTATTTACTGTTGTACTCCCCTTGCCTTGTCCGCCCCATCCCCCTCCCCAACTCCAACCTAGTCAGGGTCATACTCTAGCCCAGGCTGATCTGGAATTTACTATGTGGTCTTGGGGTAGCCTTGAACTCACAGCAACCCTCCTACCTCTGCCTCTCAAGTGCTGGGATTAAAGGTGTGTGCCTTTTTTTTAAAGACATGGGAGTCTTCACTATGTTGCCCAGGATACATCACACTCCTAGATGGAAGCAGTCCTTCTGACTCAGCCTCCCAAGTAGTGGGTGCACATCACCAAGCTTGGTTCTCCTTTTCATTGATATGCAAGTGCTCTTTCACATAGCTACCATCTTCATACTCACTGTTTCACTGGCTGCATATTTTATCAGCTCATATACCATAATTTCAACTTTAACTTTTTTCTATGGCTATACATTTATTTACCAGAGAATGCACCCCTTCCCCCAGTCTCTCTCTCTCTCTCTTTTTTTTTTTTTTTTTGGTTTTTCGAGGTAGGGTCTCACTCTAGCCCAGGCTGACCTGGAATTCACTATGTAGTCTCAGGCTGGCCTTGAACTCAGGGCAATCCTACTACCTCTGCCTCCCGAGTGGTGGGATTAAAGGCGTGCGCCACCATGCCCTGCCTCCCTTCCCCCAGTCTCTTTGAAGATCTGGAGAATGGAACACGGACTCTTACATATGCCAATTTAAGTGCTCTTCTGATGAGCTCATTCTCAACCCCTGTCAAAGTATCTTTTTAAAGGAATTATGTATGAAGTGGCTCAGTAAATCTAGGTTTCTCCATAAAGCCCTATTTCAATAAGCCGCCAAAGAAACTACACAAAGAGCTCATGTCACATATTGTAAATGGGAATAAATAAAAAAAAAGCAGTGATGGGAATACTAATATGGGAAGAAGAAAGTCTCCCTTTGTGTTATTACAAAAGAAAAATCCTTAATCTTGACTTTGGAAAAATACATTTCTATCAAAACTTTCTGCCTTCTTAGCCTCATGCCCAACAACCTAATCCTTGAGTCTACACTTATATTACGACAACAAATCAGCAGGATAATGTGGAAGAGCAACTGATTACCTTGCTCCAATGGATACAGTAATGACATTGTCCAGGTTGAGTTTGCACCACTGTTCAACATCATAGGCAAAAGTTGCACTGAACATAGCTCTTCTGACCTTGTGGGATGTGCAGGCCAAGAAAATGGAAGCCAGCTGATCTCTAAATCCAGTTTTGCCATCTTCAAACAGTTTGTCCGATTCATCCACCACTAGCCATTCAACACTAAGATATAACAAAACAACTTATGGGTACTGAACTGGAGAATTCAAGACACTTCACTAAAGGTGGGGACATCTGAAAAAGTCACATAACGATGCTGCTTCTCAGATCCACTTTACCATTCCAGAAAAAGTTATAAGAAAGGAAGCACAAAAAAGGTGATCACAGGTAAATGTAACTCAATCTCCTATCATGTTACTCTTCAAAGATAAGACCCTACTAGCAACAACAGTTTCACAGACGCCTTCTAAACTCCATCACCTCTGGTGAAAGATGTGAAAAGGCCTTGGGTGAATTATGTACTAACTGCTTATCAAAATGTATAAGGGCCTGTAAAACCTAATGACTCAAGTTGGATTCTCCAGTGCTCACGTAAAGCCAGATGCATCAGGAGTTTGTTTACAGCCCATTCTGTCTCTCTCTAGAGGTTGGGTGTCTCTCTCTGCTTGCAAATAAATATTTTTTTAAAAAAAGTATAGGTGGGGGATGGAGAGATGGCTTAGCAGTTAAGGTTGCAAAACAGAAGGGCCCAAGTTCGATTCCCCAGTATTCACCTAAAGTCAGATGCACAAGGTGACACATGTGTCTGAAGTTCGTTTGCAGTGGCTGGAGACCCTGGCATGCCCTCTCCTTCTCTCTCTCTCTCTTGTTCATTCTCTCTCAAATAAATTTTTAAAAATGTATATGACCTAGGAAGACAGCTCAGTAGGTAAAGTACTTGCCTCACAGGAAGGACTTAAATTCAATCCCCAGACTCCACAAAGATTCTGGACATTGGGAAGCAGAGACAGGTAGGGTTCCCTGGAGCTCACTGGCCAGCCCACCAGTCAGTCACCAGTATAGTCTAATTGGTAAGCTCCAGGCCAATCAGAAATCCTATTTCAAAAAAAGGTAAACTGAGCCGGGCGTGGTGGTGCACACCTTTAATCCCAGCACTAGGGAGGCAGAGGTAGGAGGATCACCATGAGTTCAAGGCCACCCTGAGACTACACAGTGAATTCCAGGTCAGCCTGGGCTAGAGTGAGACCCTACCTTGAAAAACCAAAAAAAAAAAAAAAAAAAAAGGTAGACTGTATTCCAGAGGACAACACCTGAGATTGTCCTCAGGGCTCCACACACCTGAACACATATATGTGGACCCATCTACATACACAAGAATATATGCACATATATACAACATATCTAAAAATGTATAAGTTTTCTAAGATCAGAGCTATTAAAATATTTGAGAGAGAAAGAAAGAGAGAGAGAGAGGTATTTGTGTGTGTGTGTGTGTGTGTGTGTAGGAGCCTCCTGCCACTGCAAACAAACCCCAGATGTGTACACCATTTTGTGCCTCTGGCTTAAGTGGTTACTGGGAAATCAAACCCAGGCCATCTGCTGAGCCATCTCTCCAGCCCCAGAGTTATTTTTCTGAGTTTACTATGAACTATTCCTCTCGACACTAACACTGCTTAACACTGACGGAAGCTGGAAGACAGCCTGCTCCAAAGGACAATGATACAAGCAATTGAAAAGAAAATGTAACAAATCAAATGACAAACACACACAAAAGACATTAAGACATTATTGTACCTTGTTAGGTCTATTCCTGGAGGATCTTGCTTTAATAAATAGATTAGTCGATTTGGAGTAGTCACTAGAATATCTATAGGGAAAACAAATGGTAGAAATTGCGGAAATAAGATTCATCCGTTTTGAGCTATGGAATAAAGCCTCCAAAATTTCAGTTAATAACCTTAAGTGGGAAAGGGAGGGTAGTTAACACAAAAAGTGCTTGTTAGAAAGCTAATATGTATATTGTCCACCACAGCATAAACTGTGTATCTCTTTTCTTTTTCTCCCTTCTCTTGCCTCCCCTGCATGCTCTGGTGCCGAGGACTAAATGCAGGGCCTCCCAGTTATAGACTAAAGCTTTACCTGCTATATTCCCAACCTTAGCTCCTCAACTTGTAAGAGGCAACACTATATATTCCAAAGATTTGATTTTCAGACCATCCTCCCCCAGAAAAACTCTTTCCTTTCCTCCCTCCCTCCTTCTCTCTCTTTCCTTCCTTCCTTCCTTTGTTCAAGCTGGCCTCAAACTCCCATGATCCTCCTGCCTCAGTCTCTGAAGTGCTGGGATTACAGGTGGTACCACCTTTCCTTAAATGAAATTTTATTCAGAAGCTCAAGATAAAAGCAAGTTCTTGTTCCCAGAAGAGAGATATAATCTATTCTTCTTTTCTGCTCTCCTATCTCCATGGCATATTAAAAAATCAATGACGCAAAGCAGACTTTCTCAATCTCAGCACTGTTGACACTTTGAGTTTGGTAGGAGCTGCCTTGGACATTAGAGAATGTTCAAATTGGCTTCTTCCTCTAGTTGCATCAACTGAAAACGTCCAGATAGTGCTAAATGTCTTTGGTGGACGCTGGTGGGAAAATCATCTCACCACTGGGTATAGCCATAAAGCTATAGGGTAGAACAGAGGGGGGTCATCTTTTAGCTTCACCGAAAATAAAACTACGAGTTGAGGAGATGGCTCAGTGGGTAAAATGCTTGCTGTGCAAGTATGAAGACCTGAGTTGGGATTCCCCAGAACCCATGTAAAAATACTGGGTGTGATGGTAATGCTAGCACCAGGGAGGTGGAGACAGGGAATCCCCAGGGGCTACATACAGGCTGCTAGTTTAATCATATCAGAGCTCTAGGCTTAGTAAGAGAGCTGTCTCAAAGAACTAAGTGTAGAGCGAGACACTCAACCTTGACTTCTGAACTCCACAGGCCCATTCATATGACTGCACATGCAAATATGCATACACACATACAAATAAAATTTTTAAAAATTAATTATGAATATGAATCACACTTTAACAACTCTTAGGTAACAACAATTAGGACATTTAGTTTCTAAATTCCTTACATGCTCCAAATCCCAGGCATGGATTTCTTACCAAACTTCTTAGATGACTTAGGCCCAAATTTCTTGGCTGCAACTGCTGCTTTGTGGATCATATGTATCCTGAATCCTGTTCCCTCAGAGATTTTAATTAATTCTCGATGGATCTAAAAGAAAAAAATGGGATAATATACCACAAATAATAAAATATGCTAAGATATGAAGACCATAATATGCTACAAATTATAAAACATGCTAAGATATGAGGATAAGGTATACAGCTTCTCTTGTGTTACTAATATATCTGTTACCAATCTATGAATATCTCAAATTAAACTTGCAGTGGTTGGCAGATTAACCTGCAATGTTAGCATTTCAGAGATTCAAAACCTAAAAGGGATGGGGAGATGGCCCAGTAGGTAAAGGGCCTGCTGCACAAGTATGAACACTTGAGTTCAGGTCCCTAGCATCCACACAGAAAGCCGGACACTATAGTGCTATCATCTATAACCCCAGCACACCCCTAGGGCAAAGAAGGAGACAGAGACCAGAGAACCATCCAGAAGCTTGTAGGCCAACTAACTTGGTGAACTTAGCATGGTGAATGAAGACAGACCCAGCCTCAAACAAAGTAGAAGGCGAGGACCAACACCCCATAGTTATCCTCTGACCTCCACACACCTAGGCGCCTGCACTCATACACTTGAACATGCACAGATACACAGCAAAAATACAAAAAGCCTCGGCCTGTTTCAAACACACAGTGCTACTGTTGTAAGACTATCTTATACATGGCATGTGTTCTATGTTAAGGACTCTGGGAGGGTGGAACACATCATTTATAGCTTTACTTTTATCTTTCTTTCTTTCTTTTTTTTTTTTGGTTTTTTGAGGTAAGGTCTTGCTCTAGTCCAGGCTGACCTGGAATTCACTGAGTAGTCTCTGGGTGGCTTTGAACTCATAGCAATCCTCCTACCTCTGCCTCCCGAGTGCTGGGATTAAAGGCGTGCTCCACCACGCCTGGCCTCCCTATCTTTCTTGAAACCGGGTCTCATGTAGCCCAGACTGGTCTCAAAACTTGCTACATAGCTAAAGATGACCTTGAACTCCTGATCCTCTTGCCTGTACCTCCCAAGTTCTGGGATGACAGGCATATGCCACCATGCCCAGAAAGGTTCCATTTTTTTCCTAAATGAGAATTTTAAAGATGATTGTACACTATCCTTTTAACTTCAAGGGTCTTTGAGCATTTACCAAAGAAATATAAATGTAAAAATCATCAAATTTTAGAAAATTATAAAAACATTTAAAAGACTGGTCCATATGTAGTAGTAGACAGAATACTTTGCACAGAGCATTTGGTTATGACAGAAGATAATCTTCTGAGATCTTTATGAATCTCGAGTAAGAAACATTACTGAACAAAGACCACATGCATTCTCTCAAAGTCCACAGGACCACAGATCAAATGCATTCTCTCAAAAACCACAAGTCATACCTGGCTGGCAAGTTCTCGTGTTGGGGATATAATCAGGGCTCTAAAGCCTTTATTTGTGGGTTGTTTCAGCTGCATTAAAATGGGAATGCTAAAAGCCAAAGTCTTCCCAGATCCCGTAGGAGCAGAGGCCAGAAGTTCCCGATTCTGAAAACATTAAAGACTATAATAAATACAAGGAAAAGTACATAGGTTTTTCAGAGCCCAGTTAAATAATGCAACTAGCTATGAAAACAGCAAATCAAATTATGGGCCCAGCACGCTTCCGCTGCGCCACTCTGCTTCCCCAGCAAATCAAATTAAATGCAATAAATCCAGGGCTGAAGAGATGGCTTAGCGGCTGAGGTGTTTGCCTGCGATGCAGAAGGACCAGGGTTCGATTTTCCAGTGCCCATATACAGCCAGAAGTACAAGAGGGCGCATGTGTCTGGAGTTTTTGCAGTGGCTTGGAGGCCCTGGTGCGCCCATATTCTCTGTCTGCGCGCGCCTCTCTCTCTCTCTCAAATAAATAAAAATATTTAAAAAATTTTTTTAAATGCAATAAATCCAACTATCTAAAGCCACTTTTCTAACTTCTCTCACCATAGATAGAGAAGGCATTCTACACCTTCACACTCACATGCAACATAACTGGAATGGCTTGCATTTGAATTGGTGTAGGCATTTGAAAGCCCGCATCTAGAATGTTCTTCAGTAGTCGAGAGTTGATTTTATATTCCTGGTCAAGGTGCTGAAATGTAACAATTGGGTCAGGAAGATCAGTTCCTTGGATATGAATTTTGTGTTTGTTCCGGAAGAAGTTTATCTGAAAAATGAAACAAGGGCAAACAATGATATGAATATGACCAAAAAAATTTTTTTTAGATGTCATAAAACAATAGTAATGGTTTCTGGAATAAGCTTCAGTGGTTTTTGAAATGTTTGGGCTAAATTCAAGCTCTTCATACAGGCACAGGGAGCAGATCTTGAGTCTACTCCTGAGGTATGTCGAAAGCCAGTTTGAGCTCTGGATGTTCGTGCTTGCTGTGCTTTTTCTTCCTCTACTATAATCTATGGAAGTGAGCCGTTTCTTCTGCCATTTCATGCCCTCTGATAGTCAAAAGACCCTCACAAATGACATCTGCCTATCTATGCTTTCTTCATATTAATGTGTCACTGATGTAATATATTACTTACTGTAATGTGTATGTCATACTCATAACTTACAAAACTTTATATAAGTTTCTACAAGGGAAGCACTCAATCTATTTTTTTAATATGGTACTTAGCATACAAATACCATGTTTTTAATAGAATGTCCTCTACTTCTTAAAACTGAAGTCCAAAAGCACGAGCTCAATGGTACTGATTTGGTTTGTTTCTTCATTCTCTGGCCCAGAGACAGTCAAATTCTGGCTTCTGGGTTACAGAAGTAGACCACAGTAATCCCAGAAGTAACTGTGCACATCTCTCCATCAGCAACATGGCAGGTATTCAGAAGACATGAGAATGGTCTATTTCTTGTTTCTTTTATATACTACATTCTTTATTTTCAAGTTATAAAATGGGTTTTTGGGGGGAAATGTTGAAGACAGGGTCTCACTCTGTAGACAAGGCCAGTCTTGAACTCGTGGTGATCAGCCTGCCTCAGCCTCTCAAGTGCTGGAATTATATGTGTGAGCCCAGCTTTAAAATAGGTTTCTTAAGAACTCTAACCCTATAGAGCCAGATGTAGTGGCACACAGCTGTAGTCCCAGCATTGGGGAGGTAGAGGCAGGAAGATCAAGAGTTCAAGGCTAGTTTAGGTTGCATGATGTCTTGTCACAAACAAATAAACAAAGAAACAAATACAATTCTATCACTATCAGAAGAAATCCTTCTGAATCAATGAACTCAGCATATATGAGAAAGGGAGTCACATTTTATGTTTATCAGAAGGGGCTGTGGTGGTTTGAATGCATGTCCCCCATAGCCTCAGGAATTTTTGAATACAGTTAAACTTCCTAGTTGTCTCCAGTGGGCAGAACCCTGCTGGAGGAGGTGTGGCAGTGGGAACAGATCTTGAGCTCTGGTTGTTCGTGCTTGCTAGCTATGTTTTTTTCCTTTCTCTCTGCTATAGAACTATGGAAGTGAGCCCGCTTCTTCTGCCATGATGGAACTTCCCCAGGAATCTGTAAGCCTGAAATAAACCTTCTCCTCCCATAAGCTGTTTCTAGTTGGATATTTGTCCCAGCAATGAGACGGTAACAACAACAGAGGCTAAGAAACTTAAAATTTTTAATTTTAAATATACTAATAATCTTAAAAAATGAGCAGGGCAAGAATTATTACACATTTACACACACACACACACACACACACACACACACACACACACACACACACATGCATCCATTTACAAATTTAACTTTAAAGATTTTATCCATAGCATAAATGTCTTTGCTTCAGTTTTCATTAAAGTGAAAACTAAACAAATGTAATTAATCTTATCTTCAAACTCTATTCACTTTATCAACAGAACCCAAGTCCACTAAAAAGTTCACTAGGTCAGAAATGCAGCCACATCTGGGGTATATTCCTACCTTTTCCTTTCTGAGGTGCTCCAGCTTTTCTGAAGTTACTTTTCTATCTTCTTTCGATGTCTTCTCTTCAATCTTTGCTTCCACAGATGATGTCCACTGTATCGTGTCTTCTTCTTGAAATGCAATTTCTGGGATATCTTTTTTAAAATTAGAACATTTTAAATGCAACAGTCCTAGCTGTACCAAATAGGCTACACTTTCACACAAAAGAAAGCACCAGGTAATGCGACTAGAGGAGTACTAGGATATGCAGAAATTGGAAATAGGCAAGTTGTACTGGTGGCCTAACAGAGTTCTGAAGCTTTCTCTCTCCCCTTGGCTGGCTGTGTCAGCTGGGTAATATGGAGACAATTTCTAACAGGAGATGAATTAGAAAACTGCACAAGCAAGAGGGAAGCTATCTTCTGTGTATTAAAAAGCCAGCTAAACTTGGTTGCTCACCAGCTACACAGTAAAAGACCCTATTGCTGAAGACATCACATACTTCAGTTATAGGACACTAAGAAATCGATCTGGAACTGAGCTGGAAGCCTCCTCCCTGCTCACTGGCTGTCATAGTGCTGGCAAGTGCTAAGCAGGCTGCTGGGAGAGAAAAGTCATAAACAGTCTTAACCAGCAGAAGACCCTGTCAGCTATACAACCAACCAGCCAAACAAGATGTGTGGTGTAATAGTGGCATGACTGTTATGACTGTTAAGGGGTAACCAACTGCTCTCTGAGTGGATTTTAGGCCCACTACACAGAAAAAAGTTTTCATACTTGGTACTAAAAACCTAATCAAAAGCTAATGGCTGGGCAAGGTATGGTGGTGCACACCTTTAATCCCAGCACTCGGGAGGCAGAGATAGGAGGATCATCATGAGTTCGAGGCGACACTGAGACTACATAGTAAATTCCAGACCCTACCTCAAAAAAACAAAACAAAACAAAAAAGCTAATGGCTGGAAGGTCATAGGCCTTAGGGGAAAGCTACTACTGTTGTCTGGCTAAATGTGTATGCTGTACCTATCAAGTTGTCCTCTATTTATGTAATAATTTTTTAGGGGGGGCAACACAGCTAGAAAGTATGTATGATGAAAGATTTAATTTATAACAGTAATGAAACTATAATACTCAAGGCTGTCCAATATTATAAAAATAATAATTATCCCTCTACATACAAAGAATAGTTCAATCAAAAGCAAAGAGAATTGTTTAGTGACTAGGCTAACAGCACCTGTACAAAAGGATCTTTACTGCAGTGACATTTATAATGGCAAGTACCTAGGAATGACTATAATGCTACCTGTCATAATCATAAACTTGTCCCATTTTGTAACTGGAAACAACAAAGAAGGCCAGTACGGACCTGAAGTCATCTTCTTCCTCTTTTTCTTCTTGGGCTCCTTATTCCTTTCAGTCAGGCTTTGCTCTTTCTTCTCTTCATGTTGGAGTTCCTGGTGTGTTTGTAATTCACTACCCTCACCCGAGACAGACTTCTTGTTTCCAAAGAAGTCCAAACCTGGCAGCACCTCTGAAGAATCAAACTCATACTTCCTTTTGCCTACCTAAAATCCAAAACATTATTTTAAAAAATATTTATTTGAGAGAAAGAGGACAGAGAGAGAACAAGATCGAGTGAAAGAGAGCACTGAGAGAGAATGGGCACTCCAGAACCTCCTGCTGCTGCAAATGAACTCCAGACAAATGCACCGTTTTGTGAACCTGGCTTCATGTGAGTACTAGGGAATTGAATCCAGGCCGACAAGCTTTGCAAGCAAGCGCCTTTAACCGCTGAGCCATCTCTCCAGCCCCCCCTTTTAAATGAAACCTATTGGCAGAATAGCACTGCTTTTATCCAAGCAGCACCATCAATAGCTCCCTTCATTTTTTTCCTGAGGTAGGGTCTTGATCTAGCCCAGGATGACATGGAATTCATTATGTAATATTAGGCTGGCCTCAAACTCACAGCCATTCTCCTACCTTGACCCCCTCCCAAGTGCTGTGATAAAAAGGCATACATAACAACACCAGGCCTCCCCTTCATTCTTAACTCTTTCACTAAGTATGTGTAGGGATGAGAAGGGTGTTTGGGAAAAAGGAATCTGAGATACCTTTTCTGACCTCTTAACAGTAACAATTGTCATAACAGCTACAAACTATCTGTGCAGAATACTAAGCACAATTACAGATATTCAATTACTTCATCTTGTAGCAACGTCACAAGGTAAATAACAGTATTAAAAGATGAAAAAGGGGCTGGAGAGATGGCGATGGTTATGGTAGTTGCCTCAAGAGCACTAAGGACCTCGGTTCAATAGCCATTACCCACGTAAGGCAGATGCACAAAGTGGCGGATGCATCTGGTGGAGTTCATTTGCAGTGGCTAGAGGCCCTGGTGCGCCCATACTCTCTCTCTGCTTACAAATAAATAAAATATTTTTGAAAAAAAAAGATGAAAAAGACCAGCATGGTGGCACAAACTTTTAATCCCAGCACCTGGGAGTCAGAGGAAGGAGGATCACTGTGAGTTCAAGGCCAGCCTGGTGCTACAAAGTGAGTTTCAAGTCAGCCTGAGCTAGAGTGAGACCCTACCTCGGGGGGGAAAAAAAAGATTAAAAAAAAAAAAACCCGAGACATTAGGAAGTTAAGTAACTTGACCAATGTCTCAAAACCAAAATACTCCCATTTCTAAATTACTCTTCTTATAGGTTACTGGACAGGTGGTTGGTTGGAACAATGGAGAGGGAGAGAGGGAGAGAGAG
>PVHP010048020.1:0-12682 GCA_004024765.1 Zapus hudsonius | reverse complement strand
GCCTTTGGAGGCACACCCTGGCTTAATCTTGGACAGCACCTGATAGCCTGCCAAGAGGGACTTGGCTTAATGAGTTTCAGGAGGTAGTCCTGATTAGGCTATTTGCACGTCATGCTCACAGGTTCTTGTCATAGACCAATAAATAGCTCCCTGATTGGCCAGGAAGCTCTATATATACTGCCTCGTTCCCCGCAATAAACAGCACACCTTCATCAACCTACAAGCGGTGTGTGTGTGTATCTGTATGATCACTGCTCCCGTGAGCCACACGCAGTGATAAGAGTGTGCTTTTTTGTCGAGTATGTGGTGTATGTGGGTGAGTGCAGATGTGCTTGGGGTGTATGCCTAGGAAAGCCAGAGGAGAACATCAGGTGTTCTTGTCACTCATCTATATATTTTCTGTTAGGGGTTCTCCTTCAACCTGGAGCTGCTGTCCATTAAGGAGCCCCATAAGGTCCATGTTCTCTCACCTCTCCCTGAGCTGCACTGCCCAATGCAGACTTAGGTTATTGACATGTATGGTTACCCAATACTCACCAGTGTAAGTCCATAATGGACCCAATATTCAAAAAGTGTATGTTAATGGAAGCATCTTACTGCCTGTTATTTGTACCATGGCTCAGGCCACAAACCCTGCAGCAGGGACACAAAGCCTTAGAAAGAAATTCATTCCGTAAATGTCTGTCTCCAGGCTTTTCCATAATATTCATCAAGTGGCCAATGTGGACCAATCAGAAACATCCCTTCATAGGTCAATAAATGTGTTTTCTTTTTTTTTTTTTTGAAGGTTGGTTGACTGATTTTTATTAGACCATAGGCAAAAGAATAATAAATTCCTAAAATCCAGGAAATACCTTTGTCTTCAGAAGTTTGAAGTAAAAATATCTTTTTATAAGAAAAACTTCCTTCGGAGACCTCAAAGTGAGTGATGATACCCAGGAAAGGAAGCTAGAAATCAGAGCAACAAGAGCTCAAAGATTAATACTAATGTTCTGGTTTATAGCAGGAAAAGTATAGTCCCCTTGGGAGACCACAGAACCCAGGCATGCCGGGCATGAGTGGCCAGTCCCACTGGACACCACCTGAGAGCTGGCCTCAAGCTCCAGGCTGCAGTAATCTAAACAGAGAAGCTAGGCGAGGTTCAAATGGGGACAATGAGGCTCTATTTTTCTGTCAGCAAAATAATTCATAGAATAAGATATAAAACATAGTTTTACAAAGTGTAAATAAATAAATGTGTTTTCTTGATATGCAGTCGATTTGAATTACTTCTTTTGAAAACCATAGTCATCCATTAACATGTAAAACTTAACTAGCTTAAAAAAAACCCTCATAAAACATCACCTAAACATGGTCCACATCAAGACTCTTTCCTAAGCTCATTTTACTACAAGTATTGGAAAAGTACTTCCGAGAAAAATGACATGAGCTGTAGTACTGACTCTTCATGTATTTATGGAGGTATTCAGGCAAGCCATTGAACTTTTCTGACTCCCAAAGGTTCTCAACTCAACGGTGCCTATATGCAGCTACATAAAATACCTTTCCTCCAAAGTCCCAGTTAGAGCCAAACAAGGTAGCTTATGTCTGTGATCCCAGAACTTGGGAGGTTGAGGTAGGAGGGATTTTTTTACATTTGAGGCCAGCTTGGGCTATACTAGACTTTGTCTCAAATCCTACCCCTCCCAAACAAACAAATGAGCAATACTTACCTATATCTGTCCATCCATCCATCCATCCATCCATCCATCCATCCATCCAATCATCTCATAAGTAAATGTAAAAACAAAGAAAACTTTACCCAATCTCACAAAAATAGTGCAAACTGATTTAATTTTATACATTTTTTGTTGGGTATTGGGCCCATCAGTAGTCATGGGCAGAATGAGATTAATAAAATCATTCTGTTCTAGGGAGAGAATATTATATTTTCAGGGGATGAAACATCTACATTTAAGGTCAAGAGGGTACCAAGTCCTCCATGACCATTTCAGACACTGAAAGAATCCTTGGTAATGTGACATCCTGGCAGTCTCCAGAATTAAACACTAATTACATCATCCTATATCTCATTTCATAATCCAACATGGTCTCTTTACATGCTGTGAGATAAACAATCATCAATCCAGTCACTTTTTAAATTAAATATTTTTGTTTATTTACAAAGAGAGAGGGGAGAGAGAGAGAGAAAGAGAGAGAGAGAGAGAGAGAGAGAGAGAGAGAGAGAGAGAGAGAGAGAGAGGAGAGAGAGAGAGAGAATATGAATGGGAGCGCCAGGCCTGCAGCCACTGTAAAAATCCAGATGCATATGCCACTTTGTGCATCTGGCTTTACGTGGGTGCTGGGAAATTGAACCCTGGGTCATTAGGCTTCACAGTCAAGCACTTTAATCATTGAGCCAGTTCTCTAGCCCCAATCCAATCATGTTTCCCCTGTATGAACTGACTGTTGTATGTACATGCATGGCGTGACGATAAGCACCTACATATATGTGTGTGTGCATGTGTGTATGTATATATATATATATATATATATATATACTTGCATAACTATTAAGTTTTTGGAAAATTTGCCAACTGTAAATATTTCTAGCAAAAGGCAAATAAACATAGGTCTAGACCAGATATTAGGACTTTTGTATAAATATTGCAAACTCAAGCTCATTACTTACTAACCTACTGCTTTCCCGTTTCCTCAGGAAATTCAAAAGTTAACTATAAAACTGATAGTAAGTTCAAATAAACTTGAGGTCTCAGTGCTCTTGAGAAGTCTGAAGTGGAAAGAACTGTTACTGTAGATTCCATGACGATTTAAAACCATGCCTTTGTTGGTATGCTTCTCAGAAAGAAAAGGACCAAGAATACTTACTTTCCAGTGATCCAGGAATGCAGTGACTAGAGCAAAGGCATTATTGAATCTCTGCATGTGTGTTTCCTCATGGTATGAATTCTATTTCTTCAGTTTTTGCATGGACACACCTGGTGTAGATTCTAGAAATCTGGGAAGAAGGCGGGAAAGGACCTAGGGTCTCATGGACATTTCGTTTATGGGCTTTGCTCTGATAGTAATCAGCCTTGGGGCTTGCCAAGTTTAGTTATGCCCTAGATTTGAGTGGCTGGTGTGGAGATATAAGTTTCCTTACAGTTGCCCAGAGGAGACTGGGTTTGGACTGGGGTTCCAGTGACCCTGATTTCAGTCTTTTTTCTGGCTTTCTCTGGGGAGCTACAGGGTGCTTTGGTTTCCTCACAGCATATTTCTCTGGCACTACGGAGGGAGGATAAATTGTTTTCTTTTCTGCTTTGTTAAATCAGTTACCACAACACTATCTGCTTTTTGCTTAAAAACCTTTTTAAATGCCTTATCTACTGATATATCTTTAATCCATGCTGCTTCTTCTTTTGAGTATACACAGCTAGAAAAAAATCCATTTACTGTCATTTCAGGGTGAATTTAGGGATGCAATGTCTGTGGTCACTTTGTCCTTTTAACCAGAAATCCAAGACCATTTGTTAATCATTTTCTTTTTAGTGCTTTATACATAGGAAACCTTCGGCAAATATTTGATGGCTGAGTAATTGAATGAATCAGTTTTTAAATGTGTGAAGTAATCAGAGGCTTTTTGTTTTTTTGTTTTGTGTGCTAGACGTAGAACCCAGGCCTCACATAAGCTATGTAGGGGCTCTTCCACTGTACTGAGAAAATTAGATATTTTAAACTTACTATTGTAGGATGAACAAATAGACGTTTGTTGAAATGCAGGTGTAAACATTTTAAAATAGTTGTCCAACATGATTTTGGCTGTCACATCAGGCTTAAAAGACACATTTATTTAACTATATATTTTTTTCCTCTGGAGATTGGCTTGGATTGAGACTGATATTAAGCACAGTCTTAATACTGCATATATTTGGAGTAGTTTATAAGATTCTGATATGATCATGATGACAAGCCGTTCGTCACCTCAGCTCCTTTCCACTGGCACTTTGCAGATAGAAACTTGGAGAGTCACTGGCATAGTTTGGCATCTTGTCGAGTTATATTTTCATTTCAAAATGAGTATGTGAGGATGGGTAAAAATCTATGAAGGACAGACTCTAAAATGAGAGAAGGTAGTAAAAATCAGTATCTTATGCAACCAATCAGAATTTTCTTTATAGATAAAGACATTCCTAGACAAGCCAATGTATAAGATGGTAGACAGCTTGTGATCTGTCTACAGTGCCAGCCAGTTCATGGAGCTCACAGAGGAGATTCCATTCCTACTCGTTATATATCAATAAATGCATAAATGAAATTTTAGCAATTATATTTAAAATTAATGACTAAGTCTAAGGTCATTGAATGACAGATTTGTAGCTTTTTTAAACTTAAGAATATTCACTTTGCAAGTCTTTAAGAATTTATTGAAGAAATCTAGCTCTTTGTGACTAAGAAGGTTACTAGTTCAGCAAAGCCCTTCAGAAGGCAGGCATCCTGCTGCAAAATGGGTTGATAAGGTAATAAGTTAAGTAGGCCCTCTACATAAAACTTGAGGTGGCCAAGTGACAGGTGCTGAGCTTTTGGACAAGACAATTAAATGTCATAGGTTTTCTGGAATAGATTTTTCATCCATGGATATGTTCTATCCATCTTCCTTAACATCCCCATCTTTATTGCTTGATTAACAACAGAAGATAAAGTTAGTTTCAGAGAGAAGAAATAGAAAAGAAAGAAGTTTCCACATCAGAACACAGTAAGAAAAGGGGTTACTCTTAGGAGGGCAAAGAGAGTGTGAGGAGCAAAGAGAATTTAGGAAGAGGAAAGGAACTTTGCAAAGTAGCATGTTTCCTTCACCTGCGTGGCTTTTGCTGTATGGTTGGTGAAGAGGCTTTTGGGGTTAGGAACAGAACAAAAGAAACAGGAAGGGAGTGAGGAAGGGGAGAGTGAGAGAAGGAAGAGAAGCTAGGAGACTGTTTTCTGATCTTAATTGAAAATGACCTCAAATCTGCTTAAGAGCTGTAAGACCTAAGGTGTGTAATTATCATGTGAGAAGTAGGAGACTGAGTTTAGGTTTTTTTTTTTTTTTTGGCCACCTATCTTCATGCTAATGTGAAAGAGCTGTTAAAATTAGCACTCCTGAGAGAATTACACAGTGACATGTACAGTAATAGTCACTGGAAAGTCATGATGCAGATGCAGGTTTTTTTTTAAAGCATTAACTTTAAGGTTATAACTTTCTCCTTGGGGCATTAATACATTTGGATATCCTTTTTGCTTTATATATTATATTTGACATATTTATATATTTTATGTTACAAAATTTTATCTTGGCTGACGAAAAGTAAAACAACAGAACAATTTTTTTTTGGTCTGACTAGGCTAGAGGTCAGAATTTTTAAAGGGTTACAAAGAGCAAAAATGATCCTTCATGGTGAAGAGTAAGTGGTCAGATGTTACTTTTGAGATGACTTTTCATTTACTTTCCATGTTTTTGGCTTGTTTTTAGGCAGAAGGATTCCTGTGGAAGGTAGAGCTCTGTCCATGTCCCAGAATGTGTTTCCACGGCCATCAGAGGAACCTGATGCTTCCACCTGCTGCTGAAAGGCCAGAGAAGGACCCACACCTCTGTGTGCACCTGCCCTCATGAAACCATGGTTGTCTCCGCGTTGTTGACTGCATCCCAGACTGGGACATCTGAAAGGACATTTGTAATCTACGAAAACTCTCACATGAACATTACGGTCCATCCACCATCCCAGCACCCCAGTGCTGGTCCACTGCTTAGATACAGTTTTGAAACCATGACCACCACTGGTTTGACTTCCTTGGCTGTGAATAGCACAGCAATGTCCCCAACGCCAGCAGTTTTGAAGAGCCTGAACTTGCCTCTCCAGATCATCCTTTCAGCTCTGATGATATTTATTCTGATCGTGTCTTTTCTTGGGAATTTGGTTGTTTGTCTCATGGTTTACCAAAAGGCTGCCATGCGATCTGCAATTAACATCCTCCTGGCCAGCCTGGCTTTTGCAGACATGTTACTTGCAGTGCTGAGCATGCCCTTTGCACTGGTAACGATTGTTACGACCAGATGGATATTTGGGAAGGTCTTCTGCAGGTTATCTGCTATGTTTTTCTGGTTGTTTGTCATAGAGGGAGTCGCTGTTCTTCTCATCATTAGCATCGACAGATTCCTCATCATAGTCCAGAGGCAGGATAAGCTGAATCCATACAGGGCCAAGGTTCTGATTGCCATTTCCTGGGTCACTTCTTTCTGTGTCGTTTTCCCTTTGGCTGTGGGAAACCCCGAGCTGCAGATCCCTTCCCGAGCCCCTCAGTGTGTGTTCGGGTACACAACCAATCCAGGCTACCAGGCTTATGTGGTTTTGATTTCACTCGTGTCTTTCTTCATCCCTTTCATGGTGATACTGTATTCGTTTATGGGCATCCTCAACACCCTCCGGCACAATGCCTTGAGGATCCACAGCTACCCTGAAGGAATATGCCTCAGTCAGGCCAGCAAACTGGGGCTCATGAGTCTGCAGAGACCCTTCCAGATGAGTGTGGACATGGGTTTTAAAACACGTGCCTTCACCACCATTTTGATTCTCTTTGCTGTTTTCATTGTGTGCTGGGCCCCGTTCACCACCTACAGCCTCGTGGCCACGTTCAGCAAGCACTTTTACTACAAGCACAACTTTTTTGAGATTAGCACCTGGCTACTCTGGCTCTGCTACCTCAAGTCGGCCTTGAACCCGCTGATCTATTACTGGAGGATTAAGAAGTTCCACGATGCCTGCCTGGACATGATGCCCAAGTCATTTAAGTTTTTGCCACAGCTCCCTGCGCACACCAGGCGACGGATTCGGCCCAGTGCTGTCTATGTGTGTGGGGAGCATCGGACGGTAGTGTGAATTATGGGACTTGCTGACATTTCGGGTGATGGTTGTTCTTCCATGACTGAAACTTTTTTCATATGGCTTCTAAACTTACACTTGACTGTTTTTTAGTAGTGTGTGTGTGTTTGTGTGTGTGTATGTGTGTGTGTGTGTGTGCATTGTAAAGAACATGTAAGGATACACAGAAAACTGATCACAAATGTTACCTCTAGTTTTGGATAAAAATGGCCTTGACTGAGGGTAGGGAGGAGAGGTTTTTGTTAGATGACTGGTTTTATTTTTGTAGCATGAATCAGGATTGTGCTTTATTGAACCTGCAGTTAAATTTATTGTAGGTGCTTTATATGCTGCTATGGTTGTTTGGTTAAATTATGTCAATTCTTTTTGTTTATTTTTTCAATTCTTTATTAGACAACATTAGACAATGTTGATGCTCTTTGCCATCACATTGGAGCCAAAAAGCCCTCATGCATCTCAGTTGATAAATATTTAGTTTGCCCAAGGAGGTTAGTGACATTTTAAAGGTCATTGCTATTTACTTTGGTGCAGTTTAAGAAACAATGTGCAAATTCAGTCATATTTTCTAGAATTGTTTTTACACCTGGCATGCTGTGCTTCAGGAAACATGTACACTAACCATTTCTAGGAAGATAGGCTTTTTAATGTTTTATCTGCATGCACATCATTAAGTAAGAACATAAAAATGTTTTCTAAGCACAATAGTGAGTCTTCAGAGCAACAGAGGAACACTGAGGAGCCACAGTGACTTCTGAGGGTTGTAAGTAAGGTGAGAACCTGGTTAGTATAGGTGGTGACAATTTCTTGTACTCAGAGATTCTCATCAAGTTGAGTCAACTGGGGCTACTTTACAGACACGTGTTAAGCATTATTTTATGCTTATGGCATCCTGGGTGGTAGGTGGGGGGGATCTGCTTTTTTTAGAGAAGAACTCAGAAGTTTCTCAGAGGGCCCAGGATCCTGCCTGCGTGCGTGATCCAGCTGGACTCCAAGTAGCTGTCAAAATTCTGAGGCCACAGTTCTGTGCCACACAGACACCTCATTCATTTTAATATTTCACAGTCAAGAAACTTTTCATATTCTTGAGATTTTTTTATTTTTGTTATTTATTTTCTTTTGAGACATGATCTCATGTGCCCTAGGCTGGCCTCCAGCTTTCTATTTAACCAAGGGTGACCTTGAATTTCTGATCTTGCCTCCACCTCCTGAGTGCAGAGTTTACAGGCATGCACCACCACACACAAAGTCTGCCATGCTAGAGGTAGACCCTTGGGCTTCGTGTGTTCTAGGCAAGCACTCTACCAGTTGCTACATTCCCAGCCTGCACTTTCTTATCTTTTCACCTAAAATCCTATTAAAATTGCTTTTATTACCAAAATAAATATGAACACAATACAAGAAGGTCTTGAGAACCAAAAAGAAAACATAAAATTACAGCCACTACTTAAAGTATGACTGAAAATCTAAAGTTCGAAGTGAATATCATGAAAACTATGCTAAGATTTTCCCCTTTCCAGGTGCACATTGTGTTGATTAAAGAAAGCTGCATGTGGACCTCACCTTTCAGCTTTTCTGGTTTCCAGCCATTTGACTGTTAGTCATGAACTCTATGAGCAGAATGTCTGTCACCTGGCTGAGCTGCAGCCTGTGAGCCTTACACACAGGGGTATCTCCCACAAAGAAGGGAAGATTAAAGCCTGCTCCAAGCCTAGAACAAATTTCACTGGCCAGATTTAGGATTTCAAATTCTTTTTTTTTTTCCCTGTAGGGTCTTATCCATCTCTTTTTGCCATAGGAAAGCTTAGTTCTATAAGCACAGCCAATTGCGCATCAGCCTTTGGTCTCCAGTATTAATTTTTATGTTTTCAATGTGTAAAGAGCTCTTGACACGTGACCTGGAGTTAGGATGCTGGAAGTTTGATGATGTCACCAGAGACCTGGGTAATCCTGAAGTGTCTGAAGCCGTGGTCTAGTTGAAGAACTTTGAGGACTCAAGTCTACTTTTCATGCTTCCATTAAATCCAATTTTAAGCTTGGATCATTTCAGATGATAGCCACCTACCTCTTTAATTTCTGATTTGTATTAATGGTAGATAAAGTTGATTTTGTTCATGGGGGTCTTCCAGAACACAAGCTCCGTAGTAGTTACAAGTAGTGCATTGACCTGAGTTTTGCTGTCAGTGTGGAGTGGATCTTAAGCAGGTATTAAAATTCAACTTTTAGGACAGACGGTATGTACTACGTCATACACCTTCACAGCTCTTTAGACCTCTCTTGTGGCGTAGTTGAGACTGAGCCTTGTGTCTGGGCTTTACGAGCAGTTGTAGGCAGCTTCATTTGGTAAGAGCTCCAGAGAGCCTGCACGTTCAGTGCTCCTGGAGGACACTGAGCAGCTATTCCCTCCACACTGGATAACCTCCATCAGATGACAGTTTACACATAATTTTGAGCATTTTTATAGAGACCTTGTAAAAGGTTTATAAAAATACTATGGTGCACCTTTGAAAAATTTAGGTGCAAAATTTCATGTTACATATTCCCTCATATTTTCATGAGGAGGGGAAAATGCCACTACTAATTATTACTGCTGACTGACATGGCTTATTTTTTTTCCTTCTGACTAATAACTAAGGTGCATGAAATATTTGTGGTTAAAAGAAAGAGTTGAAAGAAATTCCAAAAGTCAGCAGCTGAGATATTGAAACTTTAATAAATGCTTGTATGTCTTCAGGGAAGGTATTCCTTAGCCTACAGAGTGTCTGTGGTTGGGCTGAGGAATGTTTCTCTTTATTTTATTGAGCATTTTGGAGATTCTGGTTCAGGTGGTCTCTGGAGCACAGTTCCAAGAAATATCCCTGAGGAAAAAGAAATACACCCATTTAAATACTGTCTTGTCTCAAAATAGTTGTTTGGTGTTGGAAGCCATTATCTCCCATTGCGTGGGGTCTGCATTGAGAGGAAGTCTACATTCTCTGCAGGTCTGGTTGCTGTGGGTCTTAGTGTGTATTTCCCAATTTTAACTGGCAGAATTCTGGTAACCCGTATATTCACAGTAGAACTCAGCGACTTTCCCTTTGCAAGTCATGCTTTCAAAGAAGGCCAATTAGTGTAAGGCTTCTCTCCTGAAGTCATCTCTTAAGAGCCCCAGGACATCTCTCTGTAATTTCCTGGAGAGCAGGAAGGAAACTCGAAGATTCACCTTATTCCTAGTGCTCTGCTTATACCAGTTGTGTTCATTGGAAGCATGAAGCAAAATAAAATAACTGTTTGTTGCTGATAAAATTATTTAATTTTTTTAATTTTTTGTTTACATGAAAATATTTATGTACATATCACAGAAACATTTCTACTAGCTTGCCATTTTATTTTGCCCTGATTTTTTTTTAAGTTTAAATTTAAAGAATTGGTAGGTTGGAATTTAGTCTCACAATAATAATCCTGCTAAACTACTTTCATTGAAAACTCAATTTTTACAATAATAAATGAAAATATCAAAGCACATGTTTGTTATTGTAATAGTGGTACATTTCTTAAGTATCTCTTGGTACTTGTCCTTTGTAATTAAAATTAGTTTATTTTACAATGATACCTGGCTTTTAATGAATAAAACCTTTGAATTTAGAGTTATAATACTCAAATATAAAGAATATCATTTTGTGCATATTCCTATTATAACCAAGAAGAGAGCTTCCAATAAGAAAATGAATAAATGTTTGACATTTCTATAGTGGAGGTTTTTTTTTAAACCCTTCATTTTATCTTAGAAAAATTGATTGAGTTTAGTTTCAATTTCTGCTTCTTTGGGTTCTTGTTTTTAAATTGGCTCTCAGGTCTTCTGGGTGTGTTTTCCATATTCTCTGAGTAGTTCAGGATAAAATGAAACTTGACAAAAGATTGGGCCTTAAATAGTTTTAGGGGGTTGTGGAGATGATTTGATGGATAAAGTCCTTCTTTGCAATTGTGAAGACTGGAATTTGGGCCCCCAATACTCATAACTGCCAAATGGCATGACAGTCCACCCATAATCCCAGCACTGGGGAGATGGACACAAGATCCTGGGGCAAATCAGGCAGCTAGATCAGCAGAATCTGCGCTCTGGATTCAGGTGAGAGACCTTGCTTGCTTCAGGAATAAAGTGGAGAGTCATGGAGGGAAATGAAGTCAACCTTTCACTTACACATACCTCCACATACAAGTTACCCCCCCACACACAAAACACCACATACATATATGCATCCCAAGAAAATAAACAGTTTTAGAAGATTCTTTATGAAAATTGGAGTCATTTAAAATTACTGTTGAGTCATTTACAATTATTGGCAGTTGGCAAAGTCATTTATAATTGTTGGCAGTTGGCAAAGCAGTGAGAACGCTGCTTTTTGGGTGAAATGATTCCATGTACAATTCTATTTCTAAAGTCCATAGAAAATAAATTTCAGTTTTATACAAATTAGACATGAGGGTTTTAATACCTCGTTTTCATGTGCAACAGATGAATAATAATTTTTCCTTTTAAAAAATTATGTGTTTAGCTGATGCCATGAGCAGAGCTGACAGCTCGTATGAACTGGCTCAGCCAGCCTCTGTTTTCTCCATCTCTACTATACAAAAACCCTGTGTATCTCCCAAATACATCTATCTAGGGCTGAGGTGTAGCTCAGTGGTAGACTTTTTGCTTAGCATGTGAAAGGCCCTGGGTTCAATCCCCAGCATTATAAGAAAGCGAGACAAAATAAATAGATGATCTATAAGTAAAAAAAAAAAAATTATGTGTTGGTTTGCATGTGTGTGAGCGATGGACCTCTCAGGGTCTCTTGACTCCTGCATACACCACTCTTTGCATCTGGCTTTCCATGGTGGTTAAAAGAATTGAACCCAGACCAGAAGACTATGCAAGCACGTGTCTTTTTCCCATTTTCCCAGCCCCCCTGTTTCTTCCTTTATTTTTTTTCTTTATTGTCCATAATGAGTTACATTATTTAGTGGGTGTTTCTTCCTTTAAAGTTACAAAAGAAGGTTGCTTTGAATATCTGCCTGTGTTTTCCTCTGAAACTGACAGGTAAGAAGCATATAGCAAAATAGAGCAACCTGTGTATTGGAAGCTGCTCACATCTGAAAGTAACAAACCTGTATGGAGCCCTTTCTAGCTTATAAATATCAAGGCATAGTTAATTAGTTTGAATTCAAAATGAAAAAAAAGTAGAAGTTTCATGGCTGAATGGGACAAGATTTAATCAGAGAATAACCACAGTAGGAGATTAAACAATTTAATCCAAAAAATTTACACAGTTCTAGGGCTGGGAAGGTACATCTGAAGGGTATAGCTGAAAACATTGCCCACAGGTGGGAATTTGTTCTTTCCCGAGGAGCCTTGCTGACACCTTGGAGACCTTTCAAGACATTGAGTCAGGCTCACCCACATCATCCAGGCTAATGACTCAAGTAACAAAGTGACAGTCTCCAAAAAGTCTTACGGTGCTAAAAGTTTGGTCCAAAAAATTCAATCCCCCAAATCTCAACATTGCCTACATGGGAGATTAATAAAATGACCAAATAAGCATTCTTGCAGAGAGTGGGTGTGTCTCTGAGTTGTTGTGCCCCAGCCTAGCTGAGTAACCTTGAACTAAGTTTTAGTAACCTTGAACTAAGTTTTAGAAAGAAGCAAGGTATGGGGGCACACACCTTTAATCCTAGCACACCTGTGTCCCCGGAGGCAAAGGTGATAGAAGTGCTAATAAGCTTTGCTGGCTGAGTTCCTGTAGCCTTGTTCCTGTTTCCTGAGCCCCCTT
>PVHP010048019.1:0-12677 GCA_004024765.1 Zapus hudsonius | reverse complement strand
TTCTTCCATAACTGTCTCTTTCCTCATCCTTTCTCCTGTCTAAAATGTGTTACTATTGATTTAATGAAATCTTAGAATCCAGACAGCTTCCAGTCTGACTTTAACAGGGTTAACTACGAGAGAAACAGTCATGTCCTTTCTGCTTATTACATTTGCAGTTAGATTTGCATACCATTGATGCCTGCTCCCAGGGGGGCATTCATGATACTGAGAAGGTAAGAAAACGATGAGACCAGCTCTCTGGCAAGCTCCCACTTAGCCTACTTTTCTCTCTCTTATTACCACATTTGTTTTCCTCCTCTGTAAATCAGAAGAAAACCAGGGAAAACAAGAGTAGGCAATAATAGTGCTTGCAATGAATGGAAAACTCTATTCGCAAACAGCAGGCCTGGTTTTGATTACATGTTGTAATCAAGCTGTATACAGTACGACTTGACTTAATTTCTCAGGAAATGTTCCTCTGCGCATTAGAGAGCTTGGTGTCACAGACTGTACAATCAGCTTGGGGAGAAGTCACAGTGCACCAGGTTTTGGTTTTGGTTTGGTTTGATTTTGTTTCCCTCTAGTCTTATGTTACTACTTCCGAGCGAGGCAAGACTCCCTAGGATAACTGGGTAGTAGGTTAATAATTAGGTAATATTCGTTTGCGAAGCATAGTAGGGGACAGTCTTTTAAAGAAAGAAAGATGATATTGTGATGTTGCTGAGTTAGGCTTGGTCACAGAAGAGATTTGCTCTGCCTCAGTTCCAAAGCCCAGATCCATTAGCCTCGCATTTCAAAGGACAACCAATTACATGCCCTTGGACTGCGACCAGCTTATAGTTTTTAAATTACTTTATCAAGTTTACATTTAAAAAGAGGAATTATAAATCTGAAAAAAAAATGAGTGTCTGTACCTATCGCTGTACCAAGACCTGTATGTTTATATCTACAATGCAGGGACAGTGTGCTCTGTGAAGAGATAGGGTATAGAGCTCATTACTGTGATTTTCTGCTTCAGAGAAATGGTTGTCTCTTCTGAGCACTTTCAGACTTACAATAGCACTATTCCAAATTGCTGAGCCCTGGACAAACCACTTGGTTAGCTGTGTGAGAAAACAGAGAACACTTCATTGATATTATGTCACCGTGAACATATACAGACATAGACGCACAAGAGCATACACTCATCGAATAAAATACATAATCAAATAACAAAGGAGCAGTTACTATAAGTATCTCACTCACTTCTAGGCACTGCCTAAGTTTTAAGCAAAACTATATAACCTGTAGTAATATGTTACATCCATGTAAGCAAGCCATAATTTTTTTCTTTTAGTCTTGCTATAAATCTTTATTGATTGAAATATGCCAGATTTTAGTGATTTCTATGAGTCAACTGCTCACTGCTAGGACAAAATATCTGATAAAAAGTCAGTTTAAGGGATGGAAGGTGCATTTGAGCTCACAGTTTAAGGTTATGGTCCATCATGTTCTGGAGGCATGGTGGCAGGAGCTTGAAGCAGCTGTTCACATTCAGTCCACAGTGAGGAAGCAGAGTGACGAATGCTGGTGCTCAGTCAGCTCTCTCCTGCCCATGGAATCATGCTGTTCACAGTTAAAGTGGGTCTTCCCATCTTTTTTGTTTTGTTTTGTTTTGTTTATTGTCCATAATGAGTTACAATATTTAGTTGGCAAACAATGAGTTGTTATCCCCAATTCCCCGCTGCCCTCCCCTCCCCACTCCTCTGGATAACCTCCTCCATGGGTCGTCTGGATCAGTCCTTGTGACAGGGGACCATGGATAGCCTACTATTCAGCCAGGTTCTCCTGGTCCTAGTATGTTGTTACTGAGGGGTGCCATGCCTCTGGATAGTCTCCCCCACCACGGCTCTCACAATCTTTCCGCCCCCTCTTCCGCTCAGTTCCCTGAGTCGTGGTGGATGAAGCCAGTGAGACAGAAACCAACGATTTTCGACACAAAGACCCCTAAGCTCACAACCTTAAAGCAGGGTCTTCCCATCTTAATAAACCTAATCAACATAATCCTCCACAGATTTACACAGAGGCTAACCTAATCTACATAATCCTTCACAGGTGATTGTAGACCCTGTCAAGGTGACCATCCATCAATATAAACCATCATACTGTTGTAGTTTGACTATATAGAAACTACCTAGCAAAATCTTCCCATGCTTTGATATATCTACCAGAGCTTAGTGTTCGAAACAGTAGATTTTTGTATAGGGTGAGTGAGATAACACAATACATAAGTATCAAGTATCAAATGGACCTTACTGTAACACTGGAAGGTGTTGTGCCCATGTTGCTGGGAGGTATGCCAATAGGAACACTTCACAAGAATTCTCATGTCAAACATCAGAATCTCCAGGGAACAAACAGCATGTGGGGGTAAAAGATTGTTCTAAAAAGTCCTAAGAATCTCTCAGAAAAGCCAGATATACCAGATCTCTTTTTTTATTCAGCCATATTTTCACATTGTCAAGTGATTTTAAAAAAATCATCACAGTTTTTAAAACTGAAAGTTCACTCAAAATCATTTGGCTACAAAAAAAGCTTTGAGATTACGGTATCCTTTGAGATTGTTGGAAACTGGCTGAGATCTGTAAAGCCCAGGTTGACAGACTACAATCCAAATTTGAAAAGAGAAATAAAATTAAAACTCTACATCAGTGATACTCGTTTTCCAAACTCTAAAATTGGCTCTGTAGGATAAAAATAAAACCAGAGCCAGCACCCCTGCTTTAAGTCCTCTAGATGCTCAGGGGTGGACTCCAAGTGGGCCACAGCATGTTCGTTTATATCTCTGTCTCTTGAGAGAAGAGTATTCTACTCTTATACCCCTGTTGGTGTCTCATTTGGAGAAGAGAAAAGAAACGATAAAAGAAGGATATCCAGCAGATTGGGGACAGGGAAGAGGGAAACTGGGGAAATGGGGATATCAACTCATTATTTGCTCATTCAATGTATCTAATTATTGATAATAAAACAAATCAAAGCAAAACAAAAAAGAATACATACACACATTTCAACAACAAAAAAGATATAATCCAGAAGGCACTTAACATAATTGTTAAATGAATGAACACCAAATAAAACTTCATGCAAGAGAGAAAAAAAGACAGAAAGAATATGTGTTATATTTTGAAGCATTTTGATCATGTTTGTTTAATTTCAAAAAATCTTTGAATTTTAGTAATAACTTCTGTCTTGCTAAGCCCCTCAAAATGTCTATGCATATTTTAAGAATGAACAGGACTCTCAACAAAAACTTACATGTTCATAAAAATGTTTTCACCTATGGGAGTAAATGAGGGAGGTGCATAGGATGAATGATGGGGTGATTGATGGTCCTTTCTGACAGAGCAGCCTCAGGTGAGATCAGTAAGGGGACTTGGTATAAGTGAGTGACCCTGAGATTTAAAGGGGGTGTGGTCGGAACTAGGCAGGCTGACTCTCAGATTAGATTTAAAGGGCATGGTGTGGGTTAAGCAATATGCCCCTCAGGTGAGATTCCAAGGTCCACATGGGATGATATAGGTAGGATGCCCCTCAGGTGACAGTTTTCTCTATTCAGACATTTCTGGAGCATGTTTTCCAACATTTTTAATGACTTTGTTGAGTGAATATTTGGTCTTTTTAAGTGGCCAGGGACATAGGTCTCAGGACAGAAGACCTTGGCCAATCATTTGCTACCTCCTACCTGGAGAGCATTTGCTCACAGACACAGGCTTAGAAACACAAGTGTCATAGTCAGACACACATTGCTGGGATGAATCTCCAATCCAGGCACAATTTTGGGGAGGAAAGTATTCATTGAAGTAACAGACCCAGGGAAAGTTAAGGAAAAAAGCTGGCTCCCTTTTACAGAAGCAAGCAGAGAAAACCCACCACCAGCACCTCAAGCAAGCAAGCACTTTGTAACACTGTAATTTACAAAATGCAGAACTGCCAGATCAGGTTCCGGTTTTTCTTTTGCATATATATCCCTAGTATTTTGCATCCAAATTAGAAAGGGCCAGTCCCCAGGAGGCCAGGCCAAAGTGACACTTCCTCCAGCCAGAAGCCTGGAGACAATTAACAATTTAATAAACACAATTATAATAAATTCTATTGGAGGCATTTACTCAACACTACCATAGCAGGTAAGATGCAAGCCTGTGCTGGTGTCTCTACTCCCCAGGAGGCCCCTGGACCAGGAAAAGGCAGGTATGAAACAAAGAGTCATAGACACAGGGCTACAAATTCCCGTTACTTCATGTAACTCGGACTCTTGAATCTTGAAGAGGAGCTGCATCACTCTGATTTGTTTTTGCTATGACAAAATATCTGAACCTAACAAATTTCATAAAGAAAAATGGTTTAATTTTTTTGATACCTTTATTATCTAAAATTAGATACACTGTATGAGCAAATATTATGTTGCTATCCCCATTTCCTTCCTCCCTGTCCCCAATCCATTGGGGGATCCTCATCTTTGGGCATACTGGATAAGTCCACAGAGTAGGGGGTTATGATTAGCACAAGAAGTAGCCAGTTCCCCCCCCCCCTTTGCACGTTGTTTCTGGGGGGTGCAATGCTTCTGGATATTCTCCCCCACCATGGCTCTTACAATCTTTCCACCCCCTCTTTCACTCAGTTCCCTGAGTCATGGTGGCTGAATTTTAATTCTGCTTTATTGTTGAGATCATAAGTGTCTCTGGGCTTCTGCTTTGGGTTGTGTTGGATATCGTTGATGTCTGTCTCATTGATCTACCCTGGGTTATCTGGCTTGCTGTGGTGATAGGTCTCTTGTTTATCACTCCACTTTCTCATAGGTTTCTTTTGGTCCCTACATGATAGGCCAGGAGTGGTTCATCTCCTGCCAGGATGTCAGCCATCATCCCATGGCCGGTTGGTGGAATTGGGTTGTCCACAGCTCTCTCGATGCCTTCTGAAAAATACAAACAGAATGTCCATTGGAGAGTGAGATCAGTATAGGTTAAATGAGACACACTAAATTGGCTAGCTTCTAATGAGTGTAGCCTCTCTGTAACTCTCTGGTAGTGGGAATTTCCCCTAGGAGCCCAGGTTCTTGTTCCCCATAAGATTTTGCCCTGGACAACAGTTAAGGGTTCCTTGTCACTGCGGATCTCTTAGCCAATTTGAAAGCCATTGATTACCCCCTAGGATTTGGCACCACTATTGCACGGGTGTTTTCTTCTTACCTTGCTGATCTCTTCCATACAGCAGTGTGTTAAGTATTCTCATGGTATCAGTCTGATTTGTATATCACTGGTCTCTGCTCTCTCCAAATATCATTGACCAGTTTCCCCTGGCATCTTATATACAGCCTACCAGCACTACACATGCTACCATCTGGGAGCTGGTTACCATTCTGGATCTTACACAGTCTCTCAGTGTTGTGTGACGACTTTCTGAAGTTTCTTCAGCAATAGGGTCTTACCTTTGGCCTGGGGTGGTGTGGTAGTTTGAATGATGTCCCCCAATAGAATTTATTATAATTGTGTTTATTAAATTGTTAATAGTCTCCAGGCTTCTGGCTGAAGGAAGTGTCATTTTGGCCTAGCCTCCTGGGAACTGGACCTTTCTAATTTGGATGCAAAATACTATGAATAGATATGCAAAAGAAAAGCTGAACCCGGTCTGGCAGTTCTGTATTTTTGTGAATTACAGTGACATAGTGTGCTTTCTAGCTTGATTCTTGAGGTGAGGTCTCTTTCTCTCTGCTTGCTTCTGTGAAAGGGAGCCAGCCTTTTTCCTTAACTTCCCTTGGGTCTGTTACTTCAATAAATTCTTTCCTTCCCAAAATTGTGCCTGGTTTGGAGATTCATCCCAGTGCCATGTGACTAACTAGGACAGGTGGGTATCCACAAGCGTTTACAGAGCCTGTCTTGTTTTGGGGACCTCATGGGTCTCTTTGATCAACAGCTCAATGTGAGAAGGAACCAATTACTGGGATGGGGCATTGTAGGTCTGATCAATTTTTCATGGGATTAGGCTTCCTCCCTATCTGTTCATGGTCCCTCTTACCAAGTGATGCCCACAAGAACTTATGGTATGGAAGGAAGGGTTTTATGGTTTCAATGGTTATTGGTTTAGCTTATTGTATAAGTCCTCCCTCCCTGCCACTCGGCTCATTATTTTTAAAGATGAAAGTCCAATGTCTGGCAGCTCTATTTGGGTATTCCTCTGATCAGGTCCTAATGGCGGAAGATATGATGACAGAGTACCAGGCATGAAAGTGACAGATGATATCACTGAACAGTGCAGTGTCAGGAAGGTGAGGAGGGGCTCAGGCTTGCTTCTTTGATAATAATTCTTTCTCAAAAAACTAACTAACAGGCAGGACTTGTGTAATTCCCTATAAACACTGCACTGCAATGATGGATGGGTTTCCCACTTGGCTCCTTCCCTTAAAGGTCCACACCACCTCCTAACACTGTAGCACTGAACACCAAGTCTTCAACCCCTGAGCCCTTAGAGGGCACATTTAAGCTATCCTCACCGCACACCAGAGGTGAGCTATGGTTGGCAGTGATTGTGTACACATGTGGTAATATGTTTTTCCCGAAACTTCAGATGGTACACGTTTTGTTTCACGGAGTAGACTTTGCTCCCTGTGGAACCTGTCTCTGGAGTATTGTAGCCAGTAACTAAGGGATGGTTTGCTAGATCACAATTAACCTGTCATAACTAACCTGTGGCAATTAACCTGTGTTGAGGGTTGCGGGGTCAAGCAGACATCAACAACAGCAAGAATAAAAGAGAAGTCAATCCTACCCATTTAAAAGTAGCTCTTTGGGCTGGAGAGATGACTCTGTGGTTAAGGCACTTGCCTTCAAAGCCTAATTGCCCTGGTTCAATTCCCTGGTAAGCCAGATGCATCTAGAGTTTGTTTGCAGCAGCTGGAGGCTCTTAGTGCGCCCACTCTCTCTCTCAGCCTCTCTTCTAGCTCTCTATTGTTTTTCCTTTTCTTTTGCCTAGAGAGATATGTCCTATGTTCCTGGTGCACTATTTCCTGTTTGCAAATACATGAAATATTTAAAAGTAGCTCTTTTATATCAATGAAAACCTGGATCCCACTACCAAGCTTCATCAGCAAATTCCCAGCAAAGCCAATAGACAGAGGGCATGGGGGTGGGACCTCTTTTTACTGTCCAGACCCACCAATTCCCAGGAGAACACGTTTTAGTCTGTCTTGACCGTGAATAAGAGCTGAAGGTGACAAAACCCTTCCAACACACAGGCTGACTGAGAACCAGGATGTCCACGATTGCATAGTTGCTGAGAGCATCAGACTTCATGGTCTCCAGTGCTTCAGAAAAGTTTGACCTTGGACAAGTAAGATTTTTATACCAGTCTATCAATCACTTTAGGCATCCAGACATCCTTGGTTGATATAGACAGATGATCTCATGATAAGTTACAGAAATAGAGCAGGGCGTGGTAGTGCACACTTTTAATCCCAGCAATCGGGAGGCAGAGGTAGGAGGATTGCCGTGAGTTCAAGGCCACCCTGAGACTACATAGTGAATTCCAGGTCAGCCTGGGCTAGAGTAAGACCCTACCTCAAAAAAACCAACCAAACAAACAAACAACAACAAACAAAACTTGTCACTTGGTGAAAAACCACATAAAACACTCTGTCAGCATCATGACTGCTGTGTATGTGTGTATATGTGTGTGTATGTGTGTGAATGTGTATGTGTGTATGTATGTGTGTATGTGTGTATGTGTGCATATGTGTATGTGTGCATATGTGTATGTGTGTATGTGTATGTGTATATGTGTGTACGTGTGTATGTATATGTGTGTATGTGTGTATGTATATGTGTGTATATGTGTTTGTGTGTGTGTGTGTACACATCCCCTCCTCCCAGTCCCCCCACCAGGAAAAAGGCACAAGACTGTTTATTTCAGCCTTTTATTCTGTCTACAAAGGAACTAAACAATGACCCTGTGTGTGGCACTGCCAGAGTCGACGGGGCACCCTTGGGACTGGGTCCCACTGTGATAAGGACCACCTTGTCATCCTAAGAGAGAGCATGGCGAGCCAGAGTGCACTGTACTTACTACAAGCTCTTGTGAATTTCCAAGCTGAACTCTTGACAGTCTCTTTGGTAGAAACTGTTATTGTCTGCCACATTCTGCTTTTCTGCTCTCAGAAACTCCTCTGAGATGACCAAATGACCCACATGCTGACAGGTAAATGCACGCTGCACATCACAATGTGTTAATTGGCCCTAGGATAGCTTCAGAAAACGAGGCTTCCTGTTTGCATGAGACACAGTGGGATGTTTTTAATGTGAAGAGACTTTTATCTAATCACTGGAATAGAATTCATTATTCAGAATGTAATGGATAAGAATGTAATACCAAATCCTTTCAGTTTTTTTCCCCATAACGTGTGAGGTCAAGTGCAAGTTTGTCTTTAACTCAACATCAGTCACACACGATTATGTCCTCTTATTATGTCAACTATTTGAGCTGAATTTAAACAAGTGTGTCTCTAAATTGCATGAGAACCAACTCAGTGGAGACCCACCGAAAGCAACTCAACAGCCTTCCTCATCAAGACAACTCAGCTACTAAAATAATAATGAAACAAATTATTGCACTTAGAAAATTACACACATTTTGTTTAATTGTATATAAATGAAGCTAGAGGGAGTATAAGTCTGTCATTTTCACGGCAGGAATGGAGGTAAACAGGTTTCTAAGCATTTGACTAATACGGTGTTTCCGTTAGCGCCTCACATTACCCCAGCCATGGAAACCATAAGGCAGCCTTGGTCCCATTGAATATTCCATTTGCTGCTATATTGAAAACTTTTCAAATTGCAAGAACATTTCTAAACGTAGACTATAGTTAATCTTTCAGTTCAAGTCAAGCAAGCTACGTAAAGAATGAAAAATAAGAAACCATCGTTTTATGGGGAATGCTCAAAGTGAGGTAAACCAGTCCTCAAGTTTCTTATAAACCGTTTTCTATGAAGTGCATGCTTTTCAAATCTTTGCCTTTATTTCTTCTCAGAGACATAATACCAAACTTGGTTGGGTTCCTGCACACTGCACAGTAAGAGTGCAGTCATTTGACCTGTAACAAATCCATAAGACAAAAACAGTTTAGCAAAAATTGCCTGAATAAAGAGATTATACCTTTTGACACACAGTAAACGTGTTATTTTTCAAGTTAACTTCATATTTTTTTTTCATTCAAGGTAGCCCGAATCATTCAGTATGACAGAACTATTTATTAAAAAAAAATCAGAATTCAAAAGGAAGCTGCCTATATGGCTCAAGGTTTAAGTGCCCTTCCTGAGCAAGCATACAACACCTTGCACATCTGGCTTTTATGTGGATACTTGGGTAATCAAACCCAGGTTGTTAGGTGTTACAGGCCAGCACCTCAACTGCTGAGCCATCTCACCAGGCCATTAGTGTGAATTTTATAGAGATAAGAGTTGAAATGCAGCATATTCCCCAATATTTTAGCTTGACTGATACCACTTTACCAATATGCATCCCATGTGGGTCTGGATGTGGATTCAATGCTTTATTCACTATAAAGACATAATGAGACATTAGTGTCATTTTTCTAGTTAAGGAGCTCAAGAGTCAACAAGATGAAAATAATCTCTGCCTCTCAGCGCATGCAGTCTATCAGTGGGAAACATCCAATAAGAAAGGAGTTAACAAGCTAGAGCGTCTTTAAGAGACTGAACACTGCTGCACATAGGTTTACTTAAGACCTGTTCCTGTGGCTTTCTAACAGGTCCACCAACATTGCAAAAGCTACTGAAAGTATTTTACTAGACTCCCTTCAGGAAGTGTTGCCATTGAGATTTGGGTTTCTGAAAAGTGAAATCAGAAAGGAGTCCATGGGAGGAAGACGGGAAGCTAGACATCTAGTCCATGCAGTGGGTCCTTCTGGCTGGCAGCTTTAGTGGGTTCTCTGTGCTCACAAGTAGCTGGAAGTGTCCTCATCCCCACTGAAAGAGGAGTAGCAGATCCTTTATGTACCTGGTATTATTATTCTCGTTAGCATTACGCTGTCAAGTAAGCCATCGGAACTTATTATTGAGGCTTCATTTGAATCTAAGTCACTGACCACTTGGAACTCTGGTGTGGCAGGTGCTGGTGAAGAATTGAATGTTAGAAAACTTGGTAGAGACTCAACATAAGAGATACACACCACTTTCTCTTGGAGATGGTGTGGTAGTTTGAATGGATGTCTCCGATAGATTCAAAAGTTTATTAAAGCTTGTGAATTATCTACAGCCCTCTGGCTGGAGGAGGTGTCACTTTGGCCTGGCCTCCTGGGGTACAGCCCTAAGGTAATTCTGGGATAGATGCGAAATTCCGGTGATACATATGCAAAGAGCAGTCTGAGCTCAGGTCTGGAGTCCCTCTGTTTGGTAGTTAGATTGTGCTTGCTTGAGTTGCTGCCTGGAGGTACTGGATGGGTTTTTCTCTCTGCTTGCATCTGTGAAAGGGGGCAGCCTTTCTTTTTTTTTATATTTTATTTATTCATTTTCAACCAGAGAGAGAGAGAGAGAGAGAGAGAGAGAGAGAGAGAGAGAGAGAGAGAGAGAGAGCACACCAGGGCCACCACCTTGTGGATCTGGCTTATGTGGGTACTGGGGAATTGAACCCAGGGCCTTAGGCACTGGAGGCAAGTGCCTTAACCGATGAGCCATCTCTCCAGCCCGGCAGCCTTTCTTCATTTTGAACTTCCCCTGGATCTGTTACTTTAATAAATATTTTCCTCCCAAAACTGTGCCTGGTTTGGAGATTCATCCAACATTTTGTGGCTGACTACGACAGAGGTAAGTCAAGTCTAATAATTCACAATTGTGCACACCGGTGCTCAGGAGCTCTGACTACACTTGGCATTTGGGAAGAAAAGACTGGGTTGGTTCTTTGGTTTGGGGGGTTTCCTTCTCCTCTTCTGACGGGTCCTTCACTAAGGTCTTCTATTTCAAAGTAAGTCTGATATGTGACTGGGGCATCCATCACCCTCTCTCTTACATATGCCAGACCTAATCACATATGCCAGTTATAAAAACACTGTCCCTAGGACACCCTGGAGAAGTTCAGACCATCATGTTCACTCAAGGGTCAGGATGACATAGCTGAAATTCCATGCCTGACTGTGTGTCATGATGTTCTGTCTTTATCCCTGGTTAGCAGGGCTCCCAGGATAACGGAGAGTATTCAAACCTTGGAAAGTTCAGGAGTGATTATTCTTCCTCCCACTGCCCTGTGCTCCCAACAACTCCTTTACAACTGGGTTTTGATGTCATGGGATCCTTACAGCCCCAGGTGCTGACAGGCCAGGGTTTTCCCTAGAGCTATTGTCAAATGTAATAAAGGTTTCTAGTCACTTACAGTGTGGAGTTAATTTGCCCCTGCGATCTGTCAGTTTCTAGTGATCACCTAATGCTAAGTCTGTCCTGACTTAGTTCCACTAACAACACATCCTCTGGGGACAGTTACTGTAACAACCCTGTCTGCTCCAAAGGGACTTTGAGAAATCGATCCTGCCCTCATTGTGGCCACTTATGTCCAGAATGATCAATCAAATATTATTTAAAATAGGCAAGCAATTGTAAAAATCATATCTTCTTGGTCAGTGACAACTCAGTGGGTTGAAATCTTAAGGAAAAATATGTTGAGCAATTTTTGTATTTCTGGTAATGAGAGAAACAGCGTGGAAAACTAGGGAAGGAGATGCCCAATATTCTGAAAACAGTTTCAGAAGTGACATGTGATGACTGCCAGTTGATATTGATGAATCCCTTCCTCATATACTATGACAATATCACCTCCGTATTAAGAGTATAATTATAATTTCCATTATAAAGAAGAAAGAGACCAGAAACTAATGAATGACATGACATGCCCAAAACTTTGTAGCAACTGATGTTGCTGAAAAGATGGTCCTTGAGTCTTGGGTTGTATGACTTTCTCTAGCTTTAGAAGTCTTCGGAAATCCATTCTTCAAGGAATTGTCTATGCAAATAAAAAACAAACACCTGCAATATCAGCTACCAGGGAGGTTGAGGCAGGAGGATGGAAAGTTCAAGATTTGGCTGGGTTACAGGCTGAAATCAAGGCCATCTTGGGCAACTAAGTAAAGCCAGGTTTCAAAATTTAAAAAGTAGGAAGAGGACCAGGGATCTGACTCCACATTGGTGTGCTTTTCCAAACCCCAGCACCACAACAAGGTGACAAGTTCCTGTGACTGACACACTGAAAGGTCTGTTTCTATTGGTCTGTTGGGGTGGCTGAATTTCACAAGGTTAGGACTAGATGGTGGTTTTCGTCATGCTTGATGAAGGGAAAGCTGACAGCGTCAGATAATGTTTCTTTCAAAACATGACTCTGAATTCCATAGATTTTCATTGGTGTTTCAAATATAGAATATGATTCATACATTTCGTTACTTATTAATGCTGGATAAAATAAAGCAGATGATAAATTTTTATATGGAACCATATTATATCACAAGATTTGCTTCCCTCCAAAATGGTTTACTTGGCATTTGGGAAGAAAGGACTGGGTTGGTTCGTTGGTTTTGGAAGTTTCCCCTCTCCTCTCCTAAAGGTTCCTTCACTAAGGTCTTCTACTTCAAAGTAAGTCTGACAAGTGATTGGGGCACCACACACACA